>PVJX010002427.1:0-129420 GCA_004027295.1 Dolichotis patagonum | reverse complement strand
CAAATGTTGGCGAGGCTGCGGGAAAAAAGGAACACTGCTCCACTGTTGGTGGGAGTGCAGACTTATGCAACCACTATGGAAATCAGTATGGAGATTCCTCAAAAAACCAGGATTGGAAGTTCCTTTCAATCCAGCTATTCCCCTCCTGGGTATTTTCCCAGGAAAACTGAAAAGGTCATGTCACAGTGATATATGTGCACCCATGTTCATAGCAGCACAATTTGTAATAGCTAAATCTTGGAAACAACCAAAATGCCCATCAACTGCAGAGTGAATGAAAAAATGTGGTGTTTTTATACAATGGAATACTACTCAGCTATAAAAAGGATGATCTTGAGGCCTTTATAGGTAAATGGAGGCAAATTGAGAATGTCCTCATTAGTAAAATAAACAAGACTCACATTAGTAAATATCACATTGTCTCTCTAGTGTAAAAAATAATACGAATGGACAGAATAATGGTATCCAAAAGTATAATAGATATAATAGATACTGTAAAAGTGAAAGGGAAGGAAAGTGCTCTAAAGGACATAATGGTATGTACAATATGTAAGATAGATGACCATATTACTGAGTTTTTATTAGATCATTGAACAGAAGAGTTTGTACTGTCAATGTTTGAGTGTCTGGCCACTTTTTATGTTTTGATTTTGTAACTTTAACAACTATTGTTAAGATTACAATATGTAATGTATCAACTAGTGATTTTATGATTAATTTTTTTTAATTCTGTGTTCAATTTTTCTCATTTTTTTCTATTTTGTTTTTTAAATTTTCTTTTCTTTCTCTCTTAAAATAAAATAAAATAAAAAAGAAAGACAAAAATAATTAGAAAAAATGGAGTATTACTCCACCATAAAGTAAGATAAAATTGGGACATTTATAGCTAAATGGATGGATCTTGAGACTATAACCTAAAGTGAAATAAATTGGACACACGTGTAAATATCACATCTCTCTGGTGTGAGAAACTGAAAATGTAAATAAAATCATAAATGTAAAATAGATATTATCAAATAGGAATTAACTGTTCAAAAGGAAAGGAATTAGGAAGGGGGTGGGAAAAGAAACAAAGGAAAAAATGAGAAAAAAAAAAAGGATAAAATGAAAACCAAGCTTTGTGAACAAGGAGGAGAAGAGGGTTTAAAAAGAAGGAAGAGAATGGGGGAAAAAAAGAGTAAACAAGGTAAATCAATTACAGATACAAATAATGGATGTGGTAATTCTATATCCTTAAATTATACCAATAAACTTAAATTAAAAAAAAAAAAGATTCAGGGCAGGACTTCTCTGCTGACACCCTTAACTGCCAACTCCAAGAAGTAAAATTAGATAAAGCTTTTAACTAAAACAATGTTCTAATAAGAAATCAAAAAACTCTCCAAAAAGGATTTCTGAGTGAAAGAGGAAAAACTATAATTAAAGAGTAATTCGAAAATAACGAAAACGCAAACACTATTATCATAACCTGGAATACACCACAACTCCACTATGCAGATAAAATTAATGTTTAACCTCAAATACTTTCATAATTAATATGATAGTAAAAAATCATTACATTGTTAAAAAGCATAAAAATAGATACAATATTAACAAAAGCAGGAAGCAGAAAATAACAAAATTAAGGCCAGAAAAATAGACATACAGGAAAAAACATTAAATTGCTGAATAAATCTGGTTTTTGTCTCTTAGGACAACATAACAAATTAATTAATAGTAACTACTAGTATGTGACTCTTGTAGATTCCTTAATAGAAAAATAAAAATAAATTCAAAATGTTTAAAAAATACCTTACTTTCTGTATATTGGTATTCATGTGTTTCAAAATCTATGCGAAATCTATGCATTTCTAATAAAGAATCAAATACAAAAATAAGTAAAATACTGTCTTGGTTTTTAAAATAAAAATATTTTAATCTTACTGGAATTACGGAGCAAGATTACGAAAACTGGCAAATTATTCCCCCCCTCATCAAGAAAAGGCTATAACACGTGATTCCTTTGTTAGTGACTGAAAATACTATTTATATATGAATTTTTCACTCCAATTAATTTTATAATGAAAATAGTCAGTTACCTGTGGAAGGAAAATACACTTGCAGACAAGCAAGGCAACACAGCACTGTCTATCCTGAACACACAAGAGTTTGTTCAAATCCCTCCACTTCCCCAAGTGCTTCACTGTTCCTCTCTGACACAATCACTGTGTCCATCTGGCTGTGAGTTTGAACGTGGTTGGGAAAGAAAAATTATACCTGATGCCTGTTAACTCTACTGTCAGACACAGAGACATCACTTTTTACCAGGCCCCCTATATAACCCATGGCCAACTCTTTATCTCTGAGGTCATAACTAACTCAGTTTCTGCCTGCTCGTAATCCCAATCTCATCTCTTTCTTATTTACACCCCTCTCTTCTTGGAGGACATACTGAGAATCAACAACTACAAGTTAAAATAAGAGAGGAGTCTGGTTTAAAACACAAGCGTAAGCAATAAAGGTGAAGAAATTAAATGTTCTTCTTGATTTCAAAGCATTTCTAATCAATAGAGTATGGAATGTGCTCCTGTAAGACCCTAGGAAAGGGGACGAAGGTGCAGTCGAGGAACGTGTCACTTGTCATAAAATACCACACACTATAGACTGCCCAGGACCAAAAGCTATTTGAGCAAGTCTCCTTTCCAAGCAAACAGACTGAGGAGAATGAAAAAGAATGACACCATCACTGCCACCTGTGTGTGGGAAGAGGCATGAGCACAACTTGCAAAAGGTATGTATTTACTGCAACTATCTGGTAAACAACTGGGCTCACAATTTGGCTTGAGTTGTTGCAAAATTTTCTTATTAAGTCCTAGCAGTGGCTTTATTAAATCAATGAATTTTACATCATTATTAAGTACAATAGTACTCAGTAGAAAGAATCTAATCTTTAATAAATAGAGATATTTTATGACATGAATTAAGATTTTCACATACTAAAATTATGCACATTGATGTCAATTGACATGAAAATACAATTGGTACACAGTAATATGAAAAATTAATACTACTTTTCAAATGTATTATCATAAAATTAGCTTTATGTCTACACCTGTAGAAAAATGTTTAATGTTTAGCTTATTCACCTAAACATTAACAGTTGTTATCTTAGGGTGTTAGCATTGGGTGGATTTCATGTTTTCATTATTTAGCAGTTAAGAAGGAAATGTTACAGTGTTAATTAGCAAAGCAATAAAGGTGTACCAATTTTCATAACAAAAAGGAGTACTCACTAATCTGGTTTTTAAAAAAGATTATGTTACATAAACAAAACTCTACTGAAAGCAGTCCTAATTCCAAATGTCCCAGGAAAGGCTTATGAAAACCATGCTCTTTTTTTTGAAGTCTTAACAGTATTCACCATTTGTCTCTCAACATTTGTTGCCTTGAGTTCATATGAACCATTTTCTCTAGCTAGAGATATTTTTTGCAGAGATTAGGATTTATATCATGATCATGGATATATCTGCATGGCTATGTCTATTTGTATCTCCATTTTGTCCTTACACCTATGTTAGAGAATATATAGTATCACACTGAAGTGTCTGCATTTTCTCCTAATATTGCCAGGAAGTTTTAGCTCTCTGTGTATGACCTATGGATAGACACCTGCCTCTCTTGTCCTGGCAAGTGCCTTAAATATGAGAGCTATTTGCATCACTCAGTTGTATGGAGAAATTTCACGAACACGTCTTTCTGTGGAATGCAGATGTCCAGCGTATCGCTGTAGCTAATGAAACTTGTTTATCAGTTAGTGAGATGACGTCTTTCTTAAAACTTAAGCTGAATCTGCTTTTCCTCCAGTGGCCATTTGTGTCCCTTCTCTGGGCCCATCTCCTCTGATTTTTGTTTTCAGGATACTTGTGCTCTCACTCTCCTCCTCATTCCTTCAGACGCTCTGGAAAAAAATGTATGTGTATTTTGGGAATCCATCTTTCCCTGACATGTTCAGCTCAGCTAACCCCACAACAGCTACCAGGCAAGCAGCTCTTTGTCCTCCACGCCCACTGCTCTCCTTCCCAGGGTGCAGTCTTCAGCTCCCTTGCTGTTTGGGAGAAAGACTGACATCATGTTTGGAAATCTACAGAACACATGGTCGTTGAGAATAGCACTCAATTTTATGCTGGCTGCCTGGCTGCTTCCCTTGCCCTCAATCCATCTCTCTCATGCTGAGGACCCTCACTGATTTCACTGGGGTGAAAAGAATGCATTTCCTTTTGTCAGAAGTCACCATCTTTTCCTTGTGAAGTGGCTACAGGTGTGCAGTGGCTTGATACTACAAGTGACAATGAGGGAGGAAGAGAGATAATATCTCAGGGACAGAAATGGAGGTGTAAAAAGCAGATGCACGTGTGGTGGGACGTGCTCAACATGGTCTGAAACTCACACGGTCATCTTTACTTTTGCTCTGCCAAAGAGCATGGGCAGGAGACGAGACAACAACATTGAGTAGAGAAAAAGCCTTGTGCAGAGCTACTCAGAGAAAATCAGGTAAAACACAAGTAATTGGAGGGAAAGACAGTGCCATGCACCCTTTAACTAACATCAATCTGACATAAGAACCTGATAGATCAAGGCAAACACAAAGAACTCAAAACAGCCAGCCAGGCTGCCCAGCTGCCCTGTCAGTGGGTCACCAGATTGGGATGACTGCCCACCATACTTGAAATCTTAAAGAAGAGATTAGGGGAAAGAAAAGGCTATACTAACATAAGGTGGCTAAATCAAGTCATTCAGGACTTTGAATACAAGGTTCCCTGCCTCTTCTTCCTTCCTTCAAACAGAAGATGCTACAGTCCAGCAGTAAATTCTGCACACACAGAAAGCTCCTTTCCTGAGGATTGGACAGGTTTATTTTTTCATTTTTTTCTTTTCTTTTTATTTTTTTCTTTTCCTTTTCTGTTTTCTTTTCTTCCCCTTCTTTCTGTGCACCAGAGTGCTAACTGGAACCACCATGGATAAACACTAACTGGAACCCTCAGGAACGAAGACTGCAGGAGTGCACAGTAAATAGTAATGCAAACTCCTCCCTGTAACCCGTGGTTAGAGAAGTGCAGGATTGAAGAGTCCAGCACCTCAGGACTGTGCAGCCCTGGGCTGTCCCCACACTGCTAGGAGCAGGAGCAGGAAGGCACCCTACAGCACCTCCCATCTCACCCAAGGAAGCTACAGGCTACAGCAGAGGCAGGTGAGGCATCAGTGGAACCTGTAAAACAACAAATGGAAATCTAGCACCCTACCTTGGTAGAGGAGTAAGAATTGGGATTGAGCAGCCTTAGACTGCAACAGCAGGAGCAGAGGACCATGTCTCACAACACTCCACCCCACCCCACAACAAATGACTGGAGAAGAGAGCAACATGGCAACAGAAGAGGAACAGAGAAGGTGGGGCAAGAGCCAGGAAGAGCCAAGGGTGCCCAGGGCCAGGAACTGCACCCTGTCTCTGTCTGCAGACAGCACGGCAACTGGGAGAGAGATGCCACCAAGACAAACAGGGCAAGGAGTAGGAGGCTGCTAAGGGGCACACAGAGAGCTCTGGCTGGAGACTGATCCTGGACACACGTATCTGGAGGCCTAGGGCAAATCCAGCCCAAAGTCTTCTGTAGGGTTGTATCCAGTAGTTTGGGACTCTTTGTGGATACCAGAGGAATTTTTATTTTAATTTATTTTTCTTATTTATTTTTGGCTATTTTGTTTCCCATTCCTTTTCCTTTTTATTGTTGTCTTTTACCTATATTTTTGTTCTAATCTATTCATCTTCTTTGCTGCTTTCCTCAGTTTACTGCTCTAGCTTAATCATATTTTCACACGGGTGAACAGTTCAATTTTTCTGGTCAACTTCAATAATCCTTTGCTTACTCCATTCTTTCTCTTCTGTGCTCTTGTCTAGTTTCTCAAAGCGTGTATGATTACTCCTCATTTCCCATCTACTTTTTTTCTCTTCAGTTAACTTTGTTCTATCCACTATCCTTAAATTTTCCCACCACTGGGTAAAAACAATCTACCTAGGGGAAACATTTTGCACACAAGCTCTCAATTTATGATTGGTTCTGTTGTATAACTGCAGATTTTGTGTCTATAGTTAAAGGTATAAAATTAATAATTACCACAGTTTGGTAGTTTCTAAACTGTGCTTGATGCTATTGTCAGTGTTAATTATACTACTTTAGCTAGGATGTCATATCTGTTTTAATCAGCTGTTCTGACTTCTGCAAAAATACTGGCAAGTTCTAGGGTATTGACCTCACCACACTCCAGAATTAAAGGACTGAACACTGAGCCAAACCGATACCAACATCTCATTCTCATTTAATTGGAAAGGTAGGATATTGGGACAGACACAAACCAAGAACCTCCTTCACACAGAAGACATACTGAAGAACAAACCTTACCTAGAGAGGCCTTGGTACTAGTGATGAAACTACCTACTACAAAAACTTAGAATGATCAACATAGAAAACAAAATAAAAGCTTTTGAAATGCAAAATGACAAAACACAGAAGCAAAATGCAACCTCAGGCCTCCAGCCAACCCAGAACAATTTCAGGAGACAAGAAGATAGAAGAGGCAAATGGAAGACACACACCTGACATGATAGCAACTAAAGTAAAGAAACAAGTACTTGGGACTATAAAGGAAATCAGATCAGAAATAATCTCTCAGGTTAAAAAGTAATTAACATCTATAAAGGAATTGCTCAGAAAAGCTATAGGAGAAACGTATTCAAAAAATAGATGATGATAGGAAGAAAATGAAAACTGAGAAGGATCAATATAAGAAAGAAATAAAATGCATGAAACAGATTCAAACAGATATCCAGGAAATTTTAAAAAGTTCTATTGAAAGCTGGTCGAGCTGCTTGAATAAAAATCAAGACAGACTTTCAGATGTTGAAGACAGGATCTCACCTAGTGATAATGACAAACATCTTTTGAAAATAACAAAAGATCAGGAAGTAGCAATTCAACAGCTGCAAGACAACGCAAAGAAAAGTAATAAAAGAATAATTGATTTAAATGAAAATGCAGAAGACAACACAAATGACATTAAAAAAATATTCACAAAATAGTAGCAGAAAATTTCCCAGGTATGAGAAAAGAATCTGACATATAGATAAGTGAAGCGCATAGAACTCAGATTAGCTATAATCAAAACAGATCTAGACACAGACATATATAAGAATCAAGGTTTCCAAAATTAAGTACAGGAACAGAAAAGCTGTTAGAGAAAAGAAACAGATCATCTACAAAGAAAAGCCCATCAGAATCTCACGGCAGACTTCTCAACACAAATCCTTAAGTCAAGAAGAGCCTAAAGTATTTCAAGTCCTGAAAGAAAACAACTTCCAACCCAGATTGATGTACCTTGCAAAACTACATTTCAAAATTAATGGATAAATAAGATATTTCCATGACAAAGAACAACAGAAGAAATTCATGAGCACAAAAGCAACACTACAAATGGCAGTGAAAGATATGCTATAGAGATAAAAATGAGCCCAATTCCAAGAGCAACCTAAGCAATTAAAGAGAGGGAGAAATTAGGGAACCAATAGCAGGTGCTGTATCCAGGGTTTGCAAGGAAAACAATTTAATACAGGACACATAATTTATAGAATTATTTATAATAATCACCCAAACAGTCAAACTCAAAAATTGTAGGAAATCTGTCTACACATTAAAGACCTTAAAGAATCCAGCTGAGGGCCTGGATCCCATGGCAATGTCCTTCATGAGTCCAGCTGAAGACCTACAGTCCATGACAGTGTCCCATAAAGCCTGTTTCAAGAACCCAGCTGAGGGCACAGATACCTTGGCAACATGCTGTATGAGTCCAGCTGAAGACCTACAGCCCATGACAGTGTTTCAGGCAAGTCTGTTTGACTGATCTATGTTAGGAAGGCCCAAAGGTCAGTGCTAGCAGCTCAAAAGTCTGTACCAGCGGAATGACGGATCTGAGCCAGTAGGTTCAGGGTTCAGCGCTGGAGTGAGGAAGGAACACTCAAAGTAACGACCAGAGTGCCCTCCAAAACTACCATAGCTATCCTTAGTGACAATGAGGTCGCAAGCTCCTCCAACAATGAGAACAGCCCAGTTCCTATCAGGAAGCCAGTGTGACAAGCTTCTGAAAAATGAACAGCACACATCCCCACATCTTCCCCTCCAGAGTCAGGAAGCGATATGCCAAGTAAAAGACCAGAGCTCCCGCAAAGAGAACTGCAGCAATTCTTAACAACAAGAAAGTCCAGAGCTCCTCTAACGATGAGCACAGCAAAGTTCGTATCAGGAAAGAAGCTCTGCAAGCCGCTTCAGAAGAACCAACAACAATTCAAACTTCTTGCTCTCCATTTTTCCCACTTACATTGTTGGCAACAACCCCCAGGTGATCCTACACACCCAGAACCATGCTGATTAAGTTCAGCTGGTTGCCACAAGTTGACCACCAGTTGTCAATCCACCAAAGCAGGAAAATAACACAATAAACATAAGCCAAAACATATCAGTCATAACCATCAAAGTAAGTGGTCTCTATTCACCAATCAAAAGAAATAAGACTGGCAGAGTCGATCAAGAAACAAGGTCTAACAATATTCTGTATTCCAGAAACATATTTAACTCAAAAAGAATTTCATAGACTAAAAGTCACAGGATGGAAAACAATACTCCATGCAACAGAAACCCAGGAAAAAGCAGGGGTAGCTGTTCCATTTGCCAACAATGTGAACTTCAAACCAAGAATGGTCAAAAGCAATAAAGAAGGTCCCCACATACTTGTTAGGGTAAAACTTTGAGAGGAGGAAACAGCAATCATAAACATGTATGCACGAAACATGGGAGCACCCAATTATATAAAACAAATACTAAAGTACATGAAAAATCAAATAAGCAAAAAACAGTTGTAATGGGGGACTTTTAACACCCCACTGTCACAAATATATAGATTCACTAGACAAAAAAAACAGGGAAGAAAATTGAGAACTGAACCAAAACTGTGAATAGATTTTGCAGATGTTTTACAGAGTGTTCCACACAGCAACATCAGATTACACATTCTTCTCAACTGTGCCTGGAATTTTCTCTAAAATAGACCATATAATAGCCCATAGAACATGTTTAAGTAAACACAAAAGAATTGAGTTTATCACATATATATTATCTGACCATACAGCAATGACACTGGAAATTAATGGCAAAGGAAACCACAAAACTTCCATAAACACATGGAAATTAAATAACATTCTCCTGAGCAAACAATGGATTACAGATGAAATTAAAGAAGAAACTAAACAAGATCTACAAGTAAACAAAAATGTAGCTACAACATACCAGACCCTATAGGACACAGTGAAAGCAGTCCTATGAGGGAAACTTTTAGTGGTGAATTCTCACATCAGGGAAACAGAACGAGCACAAACAATTTAATGTTGCACCTCAAACTTCTAGAAAAAGAAGAGTAAGTGAAGCGCAAAGCACATAGAAGGGAGAACATTATCAAGAGCATAAGTCAATGCAATTGTGACTATAAAAACAATACAAAGAATTAATGAATGGAAGAGTTGGTTCTCAGAAACAATAAATAAAATTGCTAAGCTTTTGTCAATCTTACAATAAAAAAGCAAAGACAAACTCAAATTCATGCAGTGAGGAATGAAAAGGGTGAAATCACTGTAGATCCTGTGGAAATTCAGAGCATTATCAATACCTGCTATGAAAATCTTTACCCTCAAGGGATAGAAAACACTGAAGAAATGGTCAGATTCCTCGATACATATGAATTACTAAAGCTGAATCAAGAACGTATAAAAATTCTGAAAAAGCCAGAATCAGTCAATGAAATTGCAAATGTAATTAAAAACTTACCCACAAAGAAAAGCCCAGGTGCTTATGGAATCACTGCTCAACTCTATAAGAAATTTAGAGAAGATTTAATTTCAGTACTTTTCAAACTCTTTAATAAAACTGAAAAGGTAACAAGTCTCCCTAACTCTTTCCTAGAGGCAAGAATTACTCTGATATCAAAACTACAGAAAGGCTCAACCAAAAAAGAGAACTAAAGGCTAATCGCCTAATGAACACAAATGCAAAAATCCTCAATAAGATACTAGCAAAGAGAATGCAGAAATCATCAACAAGATTATATGCCATGCCCAAGTGGGAGTCATCCTAGCAATATAGGGATGGTTCAACATGTTCAAATCAGCAAACATAATACATTGGATCAACAGAGTCAGAGACAAAAATCATATTATCATCTCAGTAGACACAGAAAAAGCTTCTGATAAAGTCCAAAACTCATTCATGATTTGAAAAAAAACCCTACAGGAAAATCAGATTAGATGGCCTTTATCTTAATCTGATAAAAGCCACCTATAACAAGCCAACAGTCAACATCATACTAAATGGACAAAAACTGAATGTTTTTACTCTAAAATCAAAAACAAGTCAAGGATGTCCACTATCACTACTACTATTCAATATAATTTTGGAGACACTAGTCAGAGAAATTAAATAAGAGAGAGAAATAAAAGGAATAAAGATAGGCAAGGAGGAATGTAAATTATTATTATTCGTAGATGAGATGCTAATCTAGACAGAAGCCCTCAAAAACTCCACCAAAAGACTTTTAGATTTAATAACCAAATTTAGCACATACAAAGTGAATATTCAAAAATCAGCTAGAGCTGTGTCTATCATCATGTATTAAACTAAAATAAAAATGGATCAAAGATGTAAATACTAAAACAGAAACACTAAATCCAGTGGAAGAGAAAGTAGGTAGAAATCTTGAAGACATATTTGTAGGTAGAGAGTTCATGAACAAAACCCAGAAATACTTCAAAGTAAATACTTTAAAGAATCAATAACTGGGATCTCATCCTATTAAAAAGCATTTGTATAGCAAAAGAAATCACCAACAAATGAAAATACAATCCACAGAGTACCAAAAAAAAGTTTGCCAATTGTTCCTTCGACAAAGGACTTTAATCCAGAACATATAAATAGTTGAAAAAGACCTCCCAAAGACCCAATTCAAATATAGGCATCTGACATGAATACATATTTCTCAGATAAAGAAATACAAGTGGCAAGTAAATATATGAAAAATGTTCAACATCATTGGTCCTTAAAGAGATGCAAATTAAAACAACACTGAGATTCCATTTCACCCCAGAAAGAATGACTGTCATCAAGAAATTAACCAATCACAAATGCTGGAGAGGTTGTGGGGGAAAAAGGAACCCTTCTCCACTGTTGGAGGGATGCAGATTGGTATAACCACTGTGGAATCAGTATGGGGATTCCTCAATAATCTATGATTAGAGGTCCATTCCAAACAGTTATTCCCCTTTCTGGTGTCTCCCCAGAAGAATTAAAAACATCACACTACAGTGATATATGTGCAACTAAGTTTATAGTAGCACAATTTGTAATAGCTATGTTTTGGAAACAACCCAAATGCCTATCAATCAGTAAAATCAATGGATAAAAAAGATGTGGTATTTTAATATAACTGCGTACTACTCAGACATAAAGGATAAAACTGAAACTTTTATAGGTACATGGATGCAACTTGAGACCATACTTATAAATGAAATAAATCAGACTCACATGTGTAAACATTGTATTGTCTTCCTGATATAAGAAACTGAAAGAATAAACAAGTTCTAAAATGTATAACAGATACTGTGAAATGGAAACAAACTTTTCAAAAGGAAAAAGTAACTAGGATGGATGAAAGAAGAAAGGACAGTACGAAAAATGGAAAAATGCAAGTCGGTTACACTATTAGTGTCTCTTAGCTCATTTAAAAGGGAGGTTTGTACATGATGATCGCAGTGGGTGTTTATCTGTCCCAGTTAACATTATCATACATACACCCCAAGATTCCTATGCACTGTAAAACCACCTAATTTGTAAAATTACATCCAATTCCATTCTGGTTTATCCATGCCCCTTACAAATCACTTCCAGTGACTGTCCTCTTCCATCTTATTAAATTCAGTCTCCTTCCCTTGATCGCCAGAGCACACACAAACACAATGTCATAATACATATATATCTGACACACCCAATAATACTCAGCCACGAAATATATTTGCAGGTTTTGCTATGTGAGCGGAAGCTGCTTTAAGAGAAGAGTTGAGTATCCAGAGCTTTTCTCAGTGGGGAGGAACCCAGGTTATGAATCATTACAGGAAACCATTTTCACTCTGCCACCTTCTTTTTTTTTTCCTTTTTTTTTTTTTTTTTTTTTTTTTTTTTTTTTTGGTTTGTTTTGTATTTTGACTTAGCCACACTTCTGTGGTTTAACAAAGCAAAACAACCTTTAAAGATATAACAAGCAACAATGTTAGGCTCTGTGGTTCCTGCTTCCAGACTTGCATCAGATTGTGCCCTCATTTGCTCATGCAAAAAAGTACTTAATATGGTTGAGGTGAAGAAAAGTAATTGAAAACTGGGCTCTGGAAACAGGGAAGTGAGTTTCTTGTAATGTGAATTTTGGGGTAAACTGTCGAATATCTGCATGCCTTTGTCTTTTCATAAGCACAGCTGCCAGTGACAGTACCAAATGATGGGGTTGCATGAGGTTTAAAAGAGACATTGCAGAAACGGCACACAGTCCTCTTAATATAAGTGATGTCACTGTATATAACTATCTCTTATAGAAGGCTAAAACAGCTCTGGTAAGCTGTAAGTTTAAGCACTTAACATACCAAATTATTGACTAAGAAACACTGATGTACAACAACCCTATTATAATGGTGTGACTGAAGCTAAACCGTTTCAATGACTGTCTTTCATGTGTGCTACCACCCCAGATTCTCTATGATTCTGGAACACAAGTACCCTATTCTTCACTGTTTATTCTCTTCTGTGAATTATCTAGAATCTTTCTTACCCTTGTTTTAAGGTTCTAAGCACATCATAGGTCTAATGTGGTGTTTATCACTGTTTAATGTACGTAAGATAGGAAGAGTAACTAACATTTTAACATCTATGTTCCCACTATGATAATTACCTGGATAACTAACCCCTATCACTTGGGTTACTGTTCCAGGTCTCAGGACTGATATATTATTGATGTTTGCCCTTGGGTAAATCACTTAAGTTCTCTAGGTCACAGACGCCTCATATGCTACAGTTCATAGACTGCTTGTTTTTTCAATTTTTCTTTCTTTTCGTTTTTTATCCCTAGCAACAAGAGATTGGACCCAGGGAATTGCACATGCTAGGCAAGTACTTGAACAATGGCAAACATCTCTAGCTTTTTTCATTGTTTATAATGAGACAGGTTCTCACTACATTGCCCAAATTGACTTTGAACTTACAATCTTCCTACCTTGGTCTCCCAAATAGTTGGGATCACAAGGATGCAGAACTGTTCCCAGCCCACAGATTTCTTCTAAAGACCAAGGCAAAAATATCTTTAAAGGGAACTATAACCTGTAAAGCACTGTGCAAGTCCAGGTATTGATTTTAAAACGTCCAAGTTCGCTTTGCTGCTGATATCTATGGACGAGCTTCTGTAACTAAGAAGCTGGCTCTTCAGAAGGATCTGGGCCTTTCACCCACATGCTCCCAGCTAGCTGATGCGTCACAAGGGAGTCTACAGCAGGATACACCTGCAGCCAGTGATACAGGAGGGTTCCCTCCTGTCATAGCAATGTGGTCCTGATGTCAACGGGACACTAACCCTCATAGTGCCAGAGGAAAACAAAACCTGCAAAGGTCCTTTTCTTCTTTCCTTTTTGTCCTCCTTTTCCTTCTTCCTTCTTCCCCTCTTTCCTCCTCCTCCCAATTCTTCTGCTCCATCTCTTTTTTTGCTGCTGTTTTTTTATTCATACAAGCTTCCCTCTCTCTTCTCCATAGAGATTAGCTTTCAGCCATCTGAAGCACAAAGGCAACGTCCTCAGTCCAGTGTGGACAGGACGGGGCCCAAGTTGGGTCACCTGATCCAACAACACATTTCTCAGCCAGGTTGAGAACTTCCAAAGCTTTGCCATTTTGAATGGCAGTGGTTCTCAATCCTGGATGCATGATAAAATCATATGTGTAAAATTTTTAAAATATTAATTTAGTCTCACTCCAACTAATTTAGTTAAGAACTCTTGGAGGTAGGGACTCAAGCATCAGGTAATATTGAAAAGCTCTTCAAAAATGAAGTCTGCCTAGGATCTTGTGTAATCCTTTAAAAATTATAAAAGGGCTTGCTACAGTTTATATATAATATTCTCCAAGATCCCCATGTTCTCACAGCTGGGACTTTTAGAAGGTAATAGAGTCCTGGGGACTTATAGCTAATTTGCCTTTGGTACATGAGGTCTGGTCAGTGAAGGTAGTCACTGAAGGTGTGATCTGGAAGGAAATACCTCCCTCCTCATCTCATCCCTTCTCTCCCTGGTACTTAGCAGTCATAAAGTTACAGCATTCCTATTTGGCAGGCCTTTTCATCACACTGCTTTTGCCCATTTAAATAGTGTTCAGTTTTGTCAAAAAGAAAGGGCCTATAAAAATAAAGCAAAGCTTGGTTACTGAAAAGATAAATATTAAAAAGAAGTTGACTACTACATTAAGACAGTAGGAAGGATGCATTTAGGGCAGGTGAGGAATCAGAAAGACCCTGCCCTTCAAAGCCTGAAGGGTATGAAAGTGAGAATCTTTCCAATGAGGAGAATCCCAGAGTGCCCTGCTCACTAAGGGCTACCTTGGGAATTGTTTCCCCAGGATTCAGTTCACAAGACTCAGCTTTCCAGGCATGCCTCTATAAGCATGATTTCAGGGGTCCCAGGTACTGCTTGAGCTGCCATCGACTTTGGCATCATCCATGCGCTGTTGTTTTGGCATCAATGCAGAATAAAGAGTTGTAGGTCAGGGAAGGTTCCACTGAAATTTAAGAAGAAAGCTTGAGAGATCAGGCAGTGTGTCCATGTGAACACAGTGTGATTGTGGAGACAGAAGTACAGCAGAGACCCCAGTAAGTTCAGATACCAGAAACGTGGAATGCCTGCTAATGAAGGCCACAAGCAGTGAGCAGGTCCTGCCCTACAGAGAAAATAGAGGCAGATGGTGCCACATAGGTAGGGTTGGCCAAGTCATCTGGAGTCCATAACTGGGCACAACTTGTCCTATGCTGGGCAGTGAGCCATAGGACACAAAATTTAATGTTTACCTTGCTGGATTCCAGTCTTGCTTTGGTCCCATTTTCTACTTTCTACTCCTCTATTCTTTCTTTTTGGAATGGAAATGGTGATCCTGTGGCATTTTACATCATGAAGGTTTAACCTTTTGATTTCTACAGGTGTTCCCAGGTTAGAATTTGTCTTAAGTCTCAGAGGAGCTTTTATTTTGGACTTTTCAGCAATGCTAAAACTCTTAAAACTTTGGCAACTCCTAGGGATGGACTAAAAGTATTAGGCATGAAGTAATATGCATGAGACTTTGGGGGGGGGCCAGAGAAGAATGTTACATTGTATATGCAATGTTCCCCAAGAGCCCCCTGCACTCAGCGGTGACATTTATGGAAGGTGACGGAATACTGGGGGCTCTGGAGCTGAGTTCTCTTGGGAGGTCAGTTCCGTTTGGAGGAGGTGAGACACTGGGACATGACCTGGAAGGTTGTACCACCATGATGTGGCAAATTTTCTCTGCCCAAGCCCTTCTTGCATGCTATATAGTGTTTAAACCTGCTAAACATGCAGATTGAAACAAACAAATACAACAACCTCTGAAAAGTGTGTCTGAGCAACTGTTTCCCTCAGATGGTCATTTTAGTGCTTGTACAGGAAGACCTTATTAAAGTTTTGTTTCTTGGTCCTCACTCTCAACCTACAAGAATCAGAGCTGCTTATTGATGAGAAATTTAACTATCAGCAAGGTTCCCAGAGCGCAAAAGTGTAGGGCTGCTGCTTCCTAGGAGCTTGCATTAACTGGAGACCTGTGCAATCCTTTTCCAATGTAATCTTTTGGAGGTTCTCCACTTGCTTGCACAACAAGACATACAGAGGAATTATAAAATATAGATTCTTGGGCCCCACCCTAGGCATTTAGGTGTGGTATCAAGTTTGCTGCTTTTCTTTAAATATAGATTCTAAAGAAAACCACATTGTGAGCCTGTGTTATGTCACAAAGCAATAAAATAAAAATACAGAGACTATATTGCTAATGTGTCCTTTATTCTTTGCCCAGGTGTCATTTCCAAAACAGACTTCTTCAAGTCAATTCTCTTCCACATGGAAAAAGAAAGTCTCTTTCCTATAAATTTGCTTTTTGCCCAGAGAAGGGAACAGAGGCTCAGAAAGTATTTAAAGCAGTGGGCACTCTGAATGCTCATCACTCCATGAGGGAACCAAAAGCTTCCTAGGCATTATTAAATGAACGGAGGATTTCATGGGAAGAAAAATGCCACTGGAGATGCAATACCCTGATTCTTCACCTAAATCTCTGGTAAGCAAAGACCCAGGAACTGACTTCGCAGATTTCCACGTGATGCGATAGTACTTACATCTCCAAAGCCCACTCTACATCCTTCTCTATGAGGTTTGCTATTGAGGAATGCAGCCTGCACACGGGATGAAACACAACTCCATTCTGTCTGTGCAGGGGAGAGTCTCAGAGATCACCCCCCTGGAGGCTGTGCCTGGTGAGATGGTTATTGGGGACCAACTACGCTTCACCTGTCTTGCTCCTCAGCAGAACTCCGAGGCATGCGGGATACAATGATCCTGGCTCTGAGTCCCGGCTCCTGTGTGAGCTCAGGACTTTGAGGGAAGGATCATTTCTCTGTAAATGCTGAAGGCACGGTGAGGACCCCAGGGCAGTACACTCTATTCTCACTCAGCAGGTGGCTACTGGAAAGGGCCATGTGAGAGACCAAAGACTAAGAAACATCCTGTGTCACATATTCCTTTAGGTAACAAAAAGAATAAAACAGGGGGACCACTTGTTACTCCCAGAGAAAAAGAAATGCTGTGCATTTAAGCTATCTCCAGCCACAACCCAGAAGCCAGCTGAATGAAGGTAGGGATGTTCCGGTCTGTCCAAATCTGCGATTGGCTTCCAAATACTGTCATCCTTCATCCTAACAGCCACTTAAGAAGTAAATCAAAGGCTGTTAAAACACTTGTGACATTGAGTTTGAGTCCTCAAGCAAATCTTAAAGAGCTGAAATTTATAACATTTGCTGAGCAGAAGGAGGATACTGGGTTTTAAAAACGAATTTATTAGCTTGTTTTTTGTTTCTTGGGCTCCCCACCACCATCGCCCCTTTCCTTCTTGGGAAGTAATAAACTAGAACTGCTGAATGCCACAATGAACTGCAAACTCACAGTTAATGTTTATATCATTGTGCATGCTGGTCTTAATTTTGGTGGGGGTGATTCTTATGTTAGTATGTGTTATTAAAACCTAGGAAACAATTTCTCCTTTAACTGAAGAGGACCTAGGTCTACTTGACCAGCGTCTATGATCAAAGTACTACACAATTGAGTAATACATATGTCACTCCCTTTACATTCAAAATTCCAGAGGTCAGGGCCAGTCGGACAATGAGACAAACTATGACCGACATCCTAACTGTCATTAACATGCAAGGTGATCTTGAATACGTCATTTATCCTCTCCATGATTCTGATCAGCTGCAAAAGGCCTCACCTGATCTAGATAACTTTCATAGTCCCTTTCCATGTCACAATCCTATCATCCAAATAGTTTATTTCACAATTTACATGAATGACTAATGCGAGACCCCAATCCTCTTTTCCTTCCAAAGAATGTAGGGTGGAGGTGACTCCTTACCTCATGCGACATAATCTGATTTCTGACTAATCACTTTCTTTCTTTAACACATGCTTAGCCCTGAGCTTGGATTTAGACTCTTTAAGTCTTTGGTAAGCTTCGGCTTTACGGAGCTGTTAGCTGGGTGGGGCAGGCTGCAGTCATTTATAAGCATGGTGGTTAGAAGATGTGACTGTGCGCAAAACACAAGCATCTGCAGAGTAAAGACTGACAATCTGCTTTGAAGAGTGGGCAGAGTAGTTCCCTATCTCCATCTCAGATCTCCTCAGATTTCCAGAGCTTCGCTTCACGCCTTTCTGGAACTTTGTGTGGGACCTTCTCCAAAATGGGTTCTATTTCCTCCCACTGTATCACTCCCCCTATCACGCCTGCCACCCAGCCTTCTTCTTTGACACCTCAGCTCTTTAACTAGTTTATCCCCAAATCCTATCCTTCATCCTGTGAGGATTTCTTGAGTATGAGGAAACCAACACAGTCCCACAAACGCCTCTTTTACTTATGCGTCACCTCTGGTTTTTCCCCTGTGGTATTTCCCTACATGATCTGGGAATACGTCCTCTTGCACCTTCCAATTGCTGCTCAGGCCAATTCAGTTTCCTTTTTACCTTCAATCTTGGCTCCAGACATCTATACCTGTGTCTAGAAGCCATTGTTCTTCCCTATTTCGTTTCACCTACTAAAGTTTCACATTTTAACATCAATTCCCTGTAACTCTAATCTATGTGAAATCCACTGGTCATAGGCTTTCATAAAGACAAAGATCTGTCCCTTCCTGGAATTTTGTGATTTACTTAATTTTCTAGGAGACTCTTTCCCTTAAAATCTATATCTCCGTAGAATTGAAACAATTTCTGATTTTTTTCTCACCAATGTAATTATCCCAGTAGGCAATGAATTTTCTAATTGTTAACCTTTTTAAATGTGTCTTTCGAATAAACTGTAAGTGCCTTGAAGACAAGCACCTATTTTGCATAATTATGATTAATATCCAAACCTTGCAGAGTTTCTGGCACATAATAGGTGATCAGCTAGTATCCCTGCATGAAGAATTATTTTAATGAATGGGCATATTGTTTGGTCTCATATTGAGGCTCTACATCCCTTGAGGACAGAGATTATATTTATTATTTGTTTTAAATATTCCATAGGTAAAACTCAGGAAGAGATGGGGCTTACTAATTCTTCATGCCTGGATTCCCTGTGTAGTATAATACTTAGCAGCAAGCCTGCCTCCAGCCATTAGATGCCATTAGCATTTCCCACTCCCAGCTGTGAAAACCAAAATGTCTCTGGACACTGATATATACCTGCAGTAGGCAAAATCTGAGCCCCACCACTACCCCCAACATTCTGCTGAGAACTACTGATTTAAGTGCCTAATCTAATCAATGCTGAGTAAAATATTACAAGCTAGCTGGGGTGTCCCTGGGTTCTGAAGAGTCTAAGTTTCCAAGGATTAGTATCACTGCAACCACACATAGAATAATCATTTCGTAACAGCCGACAGATCGTGAGAGGTGTTTAAGCAAAAGAAATCAGGGCCAAATGGGCATCCACTAACTTATTCCTTACTAACTGTTTCACGGGCACCTGTTTTACTTCATTGTCTTCTATCAGGTAGAGGAGCAACTGAGCATAATAGCTTCTTAACCATGAATCTCTCAGGACAAGGAGGCCATGTGCTATGCATACTCTTATGTGCTATTTCATCAAACAGTCTGCAAAGGGGGTCTGTGTGTGCACTGCAGGGAGGAGCAAAGGAAGTGGAGGAGAGAGGTAGAGAGGGAGGGAAGGAGAGCAGGACAGTGGGGAGAAAAGGAGCAAAACAAGGAGGGATGAGGAAGAGAGAGAGAGAGAGGATATGAATCATCACAGGGTATTCAGTGGTCACAGCAGTGAAACCACAGGCAATTCTGATCCCACCAGAAGTTCCACTATCTGGAGACAGAGAGCATCAGAGGCAAAGCTGAAGACACTAATGAGCTTTACACTGAATTTTAGTGACGAATGAGCAACAACTTCCACAGTGACTACTTTAAAGATGATGTATACGGTAAATATTCTGATATCCTCCACAATACTGATCCAACACCTCTTCAATGCAAAGTTCTGGAATGATAGCTTTGTCCTTTCTACTGAAGAAAGGTAAAATATTGGCTAAGTCTCACAAGGAAGCACATGTGAGGTATTTAAGTTCAGGACTTCTGATATTAAATCATATTCTTCCCCCACAGATCCCAGAGGAAGGCTTGTTGACTCTCTCTCTCTATCTCTCTATCTCTCCCTCCCTCCCTCCCTCCTACCTCCTTCCCTCCCACAGGATTTTGTAATCTTGCACCAGCTAGTGCTATGCAGCTCAACCACTGAACTCCATCATCAGTTGTCGCTTTCACTGTGGCACAGGGCCTGCTAGGACCTCCATCCATTCATTTGTCAGGGTTCCTGAGGAGATACACATTGCTTTATAACCTATCTGATGCCTGGGATTAAGTGCCTCAGCATTTCTGACAGATGAGTGTGTGTGTGTGTGTGTGTGTGTGTATGTGTGCCACAAAACCGTTCAGAAACAACTGAATTAACTGTAAGCTGTCCAAGAGCAGGACATGAACAAGGAGGAGGAAGAGGAGGTGGAGACAAATGAAATAAAAGTCAAAATAGCCAAACACTCTTCTGGAGCTGAGAACAGCACTCTAGTGGCACAGTGACCATTACGTCCTGGTTTGCTGAGAACAACCCTGATTTATTCCTATTATCCCAATATGATTATTCTCAGGGCCCATTCTCAAAAAGCATTCTAGTTTGAAGGATGAATTACACAGACATATTAAATACGGCTCACATTTACAGTGAACATGACTGGTTTAAGGTATTATCAGGCTTAAGGTTAAATCACATTTAAAAGGGTTACATAGTTTCTCCTGATACACTCTTCATCATATTGCAAAGGTTTCGAATAATGGGTGGTAGATTTCTCCTTCCCTTTCCAGGGCTGCATTGTTACTTCCCCAGAAGGAGCTCTGCACTCCCACCGGCCTTTGGATGGATACTGTGTGGTAGAGGAGGGACAGTAACACGGGGTGCCACAGGGTCCCCGCTGCCGGCAGGACCCGGGCTTTCTGTTTATTCTTAAAAAGGACATGGTCTCAAATTCACTCGACATCACATGTACTCTCTTAATGTAGTCTAAAAAAAAGTTCGGTTCAAGACAGGGATCAAATCTGCATTTCACTGTATTCAATGCACCCTTTTCCCTCCTACTTACCACTCCCCACCCATGCTGTACCTGAACCGTTAGGTCTGACACCCGCTTTGCGGAGGATGATGTCGCTTTCTAAGTGGTCCCAAGGACTTTCTGACTGCTGGGGCCTAGCTCTGGGAAGGTAGGGCAGGAGGAGGGTTTGGAATGAAGGGTGATCTTGCGTGATTGGGTTTCCAGAACTCTGGGGGGTCTGGCAGATGGTCAGCGAGATTCTTCATGTGGTGGTCTCCTGGGACAGTCTGTCATGCCAGTTCGTCGAGGTCCCCTGCAATACCATGCAGGTCCTGGGGAACCACTGTTTCCCCAGCCCAGCACACCGACGCTGCAATGCCCTCCAACGCAGCATGTAGCATGGCTCAGTGCTTCTGGTCTAGATCTTTCCAGGCAAAAATCAGTTCCCAATCCACGAAAGTCTTTGGTTATTACAGCCAAGAGTCCAGTTCCAAACTTTAGAGCTCCAAATTTGGGGAGACAGAGGTAAAGCTTGCTTGAAGGCCATCTCCTCACCTGGTTCCAAGTGATAAGTGCAGGAAACAGCCTGGCATTCTGGCATCGCTTCCTGGACAAATTCTCTTTGCTCCGCCTGTTGTACGCAAATCCTATAGCACATCTGTCCCCTTGGTCCTTACCATGCTAGATGGATATTGAAACTGTAATTATCTCTGCAGATATCACACTTAACAATATTCTTTCTCCTGCTCTCTTGCTTCCCCATACATCTTTACACACTATATCTGGCTTCTCTATGTGAATGCAAACTGCAGCTGTACTGAAACAGGATGCAAGATTCACTTGCTTTATAACAGTAGAAGGGAGGGAAGAATTAGGGTAGGGGAGAATGTTCATCTCGCACTTGCTTTGAAGTCATAACATCTTTAGCACTGGGGGCATTAGTACGAAATACCATAAGGACTGAGTAGAAGCTGTAAGAAGTTATAATCCCTCTGTGAATGTTGGTGTTAAGAGGCTATTTTTTGGAAAAGCAAAATCAAGCAAGCCAGATGATATCCCTTCTCTACCCATTACAAATTCAACCCAAATAATGCCTATTTCTCTCTTGTGCTGCCTGGATCCCCAGAAAAGCTCTCTCTGGGGTCCTCCCTCATACAATTCAAGTTTCTTACTTCCACAAGGGAAATCTCAGAAATTGCTTTCCTGTGTGCTATGTCTTATACCAAGTCAAGAAATCCAGTCTGATCTGCTGAACTTTTGAAGTCCCAGAAGTGCAAAAAACACTAAGAAACACATACAAAGGTCAAGAATCTGAAAATGCCACTTGTAAATGGACGGTCTTATTGGGTAGACAGGTCTCCTCAGTAAGGGAACAAAGCTTATATTAGGGCTTAAAAACTGAAGGGGATATGTTTCTTTTGGCACTTTAATTCAAGCTAAGGACAGAGAGTTATGATTTCCTTTGGCAGCTTCTGTGTGTGCTACACATACAATCACTACTGAGAACTGACAGAGTAAGTGTAGAGCTCAACAGGTAAGTAATTATAGGGTTCCTTGCTATGAATGTGAAGGATAAGATGACTGTTACGGTTGACACAGGTGTCAACTTGAGAAGGTTAGAAATTTAACTAAGAGACTCAGCAGGGAGCCAGGATCTTTACCTTGTAAATATCTTCATCCTGTGCAAGAGGAGGGCACAGAGATTTTGTGAATGCTATACCCGCCCTGGGGTAGGGGTGGTTTGTGTACACTATAAAGGAGAAGAGGCTTATTTCCCCCTTTGCTCTGGCTGCTGCCTTGAAGTGTTGCCCCAATGCCATGCTACTCTACCTTGGAGTCAGCTGATTATGGAATGAAACCTCCACAAGCAGTGAGCTAAATAAACCTTTCCTCCCTTCATTTTGGGTGCTAGGTGGTTCTGTCCCAGCAACAAGAGAAAAGTAACCAAGGCAATGACTTCACTTCCGCTTCACGTGAAGGCCACGCAGGCTTGGCGACTTGCATATAGCCTTGGTTATTCTCTGAAAGGCACCACACACAGCCAGAACAAAACACAAGACAAAACCTATCTGTGACAAAGTCACACGACACAGTCCATCAAGTGGTATTCCAGGGGCTTTCCTTAATTTTAATTTTTATTTATTTCAGTGCAGCTTTTGGTTTGCTGTAAAGATCAGTAGAAAGTAGAGTCCTTGAGCATCTCCTGCTCCTCCTGAGCCTTCCTTCTCAACATTTGCCCTAGACATGCACAGGTTGTAGAACCGATGAACCAACATGGACAAAGCATTACCACCCTACTCTGTGTTTTATTCATTGTTGATGCTGTACATTCTATGAGTGTGGATAAATGCACAATGACACACATTTTCGTATCAAACAGAGTAGCTTTACCACCTCAGAAATCCTCTGTGCTATGTCTACTTTTCCCCGGTTTCCTCTCACAACCTGCAAAAATTCCTAATCTTTGTATCACTGTTCTCTGTACTGTCTTCATAGCCTTTCCTCTTCCAGAACCCGACATTGTTGGAAACATATATTATGCTGCCTCTTCAGATTTCTCTGTTTCCCTCAGTAAGATGCATCTACTTTTCTTCTATTTCTGTTCTTCTATTTCTGTTGATAGAGAATACTCCATCACATAGGTAGCTCTTTTATTCATCCACTATAGCCTATCTTGGTGCTTGGTATCCCAGTTTTGACAATTACCTTGCTCATGAAGTTTTTATGTATGTCTGTGCACAGGTCTTCCTGTGGAGCAGCTGTATCACCCTGTATCTCCCCAGGGATGTGTGACACCGCTGTGCCCACACCCTAACCAGCACCTGGTATTACCAGCGTTGTGGGTTTTCACCATTCTAGTAAGTGCAAGGGGAAAAGGACTTGTTTTAAAATTTCCTCATATGATATGGAGCATCTTTCCTTATATTCACACAATTTAGCCACATGTACACCTTCTGCTATGAGTTACATGTTTGAATCCTTTTTCCATTTATTTAAAGAGAATTAATTATTTTCTAATTGCAGAGTTGGGAGTATCTGTATATTTTGGATAAAAGTTATACATGAGATAATGTATTTTGCAAATATTCTCTCCATCTATTACCTGTCTTCCATTTTTTTTTGTGAAAAATGCTTTTAAAATCATTATCTACATTTTAGTTAATGTTAACTTTCTCTACTGTGAAATGCATGGTGACAAAAGAGTCTGAGGGTTTTCTCAATGGCTGAGAGACACACGTGTGGTAAAACTGCACAGAGCAGTAAAAACAAAAGGAAAACACAAGCAAAACAGAAACTGACCTGTATTTATATTAGGGAAACATCATATTAATCTATTTAACTTCCTCTCTCACCTCTTTCTCCCTCTGTCCCTCTCCCTCATGTTAAGTGTCAGACATTTCAAAAGGTAGAGAGCCAAAGAGGAGTTACAGAAGACAGGACGCAGGAGACTAAAGGAGCTCAGGTAGAGAGCAACCCTGTCAGTCACCGCCAGCAGATGCTGGAGCTGCAACTGGCAATCTTCTGCAAAACACACAAGCAGGAATCCCTTAATTTCTAATGTGTAATCACCTGGATTTTTTTTTTCATTTTAGAGTAACATGGCCCCTACAGGGCCAGAAAAACAAAAGGCATTTTTAAAGGTAACTTCAATAAGTGTCTAAACTTTCATACAGACTTATTTTCAAGATACTTCAGCTATGCTGATCTACACAAAATGAAGAGAGTCTTGTTCACTTAAAAGTGTGCTTCTACTAAAGAAATGTGCTTTCTAAAACATATCTACTTCTAAATCCTTTAATGTAGTTATACTAATACATATTGCATATCATATTTTGTGGATTTAAAAATCATTTTGCAACAATTGGGTCTTTGCAAACGATAATAGCAACACTACCAGTTTTGCACAAGGTCAGGACTAAGAATCTTACATAAATGTTTGTCTTCTGTAGTTGTTTGCACATCACAAAAGTTCTTTCCCTTTTCCTGTCTTTCCTGTTCCACAGGCCAGAGCAGCATCAGCACCTCCCCAGGGCCTTTTTGGACCATCGCCTTGCCGCCTTCTCTGTGTGACCAGTGCTCCTCAAGGCAGGGCTTCCATATCCACCTTTGGGTTCCTGGATGTGACTACTCCACGCTAACTTAACACCCAAAGCACACTGGTTCCCTCCTTAGAATGAAATCATCCATAAATAGAGGCTAATGAATAAGCACCTCCTCTTGATGATTCAAGCTTGCTTATCAATCTGTAACCATTTCAGGCCCCAGGACAATGCCAGTCTCTCCAAAACTAAGTAGCAAACTCACCCTCGCTGATCTCGCCATACTTGACAGACATGAGAATGTTTCTGCTCAACTAGCTTCCGCTGTTACATTTAGATAACCTGAAATTTTTTCATGCAGTATTTCATATAGATTTTCTTCAAGACTAGTTCTATGTGTTTATATGAAATCATCCTCTGTGAGTAAAATAACACAATAGAAGACAATTGTCCTATGTATTTGGGCTACAGCCAGAGGAAGGCACATGCACACCGAAGTGAAGCCAACGATTTGAGTGAGATGCAGGCTTGCAGGAATCTCTGAATAGATGAGTCCTTAGAAGATTCTACATATATGATTCTTTAAAACTTTATGATGTTTTATACAAATGCATAGTGATCTACTATTTAAACGATTCCAAGAATTTTTAAAAACCTTTTTTGATTAAAAAAAATTTAAAAATCGTAATTCCCTATTTGGCAAATCTAAGGCATATAGGGGATATTACCCATCAAAGCAAAATACAAGCATCAACAGAAACTCACATATACATTCCATCTGCACCAAAGTATGTAGTTATTTGTATGCAGAGAGTTATCTTTACCACAGCAGTCTTCATGCAAATAGAAAAAGACAAATAACCTAAATGTTAGGCAGAGAGTTGATATTATCAGGTCAAAAATAATAGAAGCCCATAAAGTGAGCTATGATATTAAGAATTTATGCATTTTCAGTAACATCACAAAGAAGAAGGCAGGAGAATCAGAGCACTGAGTTTTAATACCAGCCTGCTTCCTTACAGCCTCACCAGTCCACTTCCTGTGAGCTGCTTACTTCTCCTTCCTGAACCAAAACTGTCTCCCCTGAAAGGTGACAATTTAAAAGAGCAACTTCCTGAATTGGCTGTGAGAATTTTAAAAAAATGATCCACACATAAAATGTTGAACCAATGACAAAATTATGCTTTATTTAGCATTCTGTATTATTATTAGATCAAGTCATATGGCTTAAAAATCTTCATTCAGGAAAATAAATAGGTCCAACCATACCAACTGTTAACTCCAAAGAGACTTATTCATAGATTTGAGTATTATTATGATGATATCAAATCAAAGGTCTGCAATCATAGCTACCTGTCCTCCAAAATTCCTAAAAGATACAAACATAAACATGCCGAAAAGAAAAAGACCAATGTCGAGATTAGTCACAGCAGTTTGTTGATTCAGTTACTAAGAGCGGATCATAGAAAAGACAGTGTCTGGAGGTTTAGCTAGAGCTGCTCCAAACTCAGTAGTTAAAGAGAGAGAGGCTGGAGTCAAAAGAGTGTGTGATCACGGCCTGACCAAGACTGATTTCACACAGGTGAGAGACTGCACTAAAACCTGTTAACAATTCCCTCACTTCACAATTCTAAAATCACATTTGTGCCTGTTTATACCTCTGGATAAGATCATATTTTCTAGTTTGTGCTATCTTCTATATAATGATGTGTATGTTCAGAAGAACAATTTTTAATTACAGTTGGATCAATTAAAGCACACTGGGAATGTGGACTGGTGACACACATTACAGCATCCATAGGAAAGGCACAGGCTCTCTGCGTGAATCAGTGACTCCTGTGTCTCTCTACCTCTATGACTACGCTTTAGTGATTAAGAGCTGTTTCATGTTCAAGGGTGACTCAGCCTTCGAGGAGGAACTCAGTGAGTTACACCAAGAGATCAGAAGAGAATGGCTTTTTCCAGAGAAAATGATTTCCAAAATCCTTAGAAACTGTGTGTTACTCATCCTGTTTCTATCTCCTTTCCACCATGCTTTATATGCAGGTCTCTCTGTAGAAGCTAGTAGAAAATTGCAAATCATAGAAGAAAGGGGAAAAAAAGGCTAGGATATTAAAATGGAAACAAATGTGAGTTGTCCCAATAGAGAAACCTGAGACCCATGGTGACAGGGCTTATTTTCCCTTCCTATTAAAAATGGCCATTTATTTTAAAATGACATTGTCTCCTTTTTCTTTCATAATAAATCCAACCGAAGCAGACTAGAGTTCTAATCAGTTCAGAAAAAACAGATCACCCCAAAATGGACGATATTACAGCTTTCTGGTTCATTTTCCCTCCCTTGCTTTAGTGTCCTCAGTAAAATCAAAGTTTGTCATTTAAACTGCTGCCTTTGCCTGAATTTTAGAGCAGTCAGCAAGGTCCCTATAACAAACAAATGACCACACACAATTGAGAGGGCACAGGCACGCGCGCACACACAGTGCACACCAGAGCACTCGCTTGCTGAGATGCCAGCAAGAAAGACAAAAATAAATGGTATATGGTCATTAAATTCTCTAACTAATAATTCTGAGTATGGTATAAAATGGATATGGCTGAGGAAGATGGGGAAGAAAAACCATTTCGCTTAAGGAAATTAAATAATTAAAGGGTTAATACTGATTGGTCAGGAAATTCCCAGAAAGGTCAATCCTAACAGACTCATTATGCTTACAATAAACAGGCATCTTACCCTGCAAAATAAGTGGCAGAGGTGCTGTATGTCTTAATACTAATTATTTGTAGATCCTGCTGCCATCCGTACTTCCTTGGGCCACTAGTGATCCACAGATCCTGACATGTGCATGTTTAGGTGTGTGCATGTGTATGTATGTGCACTTGTGTATCTCACTATAAATGATTGTCCGTATAGTCAACAAAGCAACCAGTTTAGGGACACAGCAGCAACAGAAGAGCAATCCACAGCTCACATGCTTAGATCAGGTGCATCTTCCTTCATTGTGTTTTGTATGGTTTTGATTCGTTTTCATAGTACAGTTTGAAAAAACATGATGGATGTCAGAAACACTTCATTTAATCATGAGTTTAATCAAGGAGGCTTCTGAGAGAAATGTCTATCAAAAGTCCAGGATGCCCAGTGTCTTTCTGCTTCCTCACTGACTCCTCCCAAAGCCACATTTGCTCAAAATCCTTCTTCAGCAAAGACACGGCATGGAGAGTCTGCTTTTCAGAGATAATTTCAGCAGACCTCCATGCTGAAGTCAGAATCATCTCACAAATAACTATAGTACAATCAGTCATAAGATGTATCAACACAGATACTATGTCTTGACAATCCCCACAAATTATGGGGATACAGTTCTGCAAAAAAGACATGTTGTACAAGGGGATGCTGGGAAATATGTTCTGCCTGTCTAATTGCTTTCCTAATTTTGTAAAGACTCAAAGAAATCCTGGTCCTGCCTTGATTCTGCTAGTAGACTTTCAGGGGTCAATATCATCTAACAGGTGGTTTCACTTACATACCACCAGGAGAATGCCAGCAATATTCCTGCAGATCTTCATTCATTCATTGATTCATTTAATTAATTTTAATGAGTCTACTTAATGTGCCAGCCACTCCAGGAGGCTAGAAATGCACAAAGAGACCTTGTCCTGCCACGGAGGGGTTCACAGTGAAGGCGAGACAGAAAAGAGATGAAATATATTCAACGGGATGGACCTAGAAGCAGCTGCAAGAGCAGGATCTCAGAATTCACCGAGGGTAGCCGTGGAAGGGGACATGGAAAATACTTGGTAATAAAGGCAGAAAACTCTGCTTCACCATGCTGGATGCCAGTGTGAAGTTCTTTCTTTGAAAGCTGGCAAGCTCCCCAAGTGTGCAAATACAGATGTTTGCTTGTTTCTAACTCCTGAACTGGGGAGTCACCAGCTCAGAGGTGGTATCACGCAGCAGCCTCCTGCAGTTTCCATGGAAGGCGCCTTATGAATAATGGAGACTTTCAAGAGTGATCTTGGTTGAAGACCAGGGATGAGCCCTTCTGTGGGATTGTGTATGTCGGCCTCTGCCCTGGTAAATTATCTGCAGACAGCACAGTCTGTCAACACGAGCACATCACTGTCCATTTTTTCCCGCCTGCCATGCTGATTTTTAACTACCATCCATTATTTTCAAAACATCTCTGGAATCGAAGGTAAAAGCAAAAGGACAAACAAAAAGGTAATAGAGGATAAATGCACTACCAATCTTGGTCTTGTGTGCCAGTAAGAGAGGAAAAATGGTTGGAAAAAAGTATCACATTCACCCAAACCAAGAATAACAGTCACAAACCCACATGCATCCATGAGGTTCGGAAAAGCACAGGTCCTGGAGAGGCTGAGAGTTGAACTCCGGGCTGTGCTTGCGAGGAGATGATGCATCAAATCTGTTAGTTCATCTGCCACCGCCCCTAATGGAACATGTTACTGTGTGAATTTCCAGCCACTTCTATCCTTCTTGGTAAAAGCCTACAATGATACAAATGCGCTCTACAAATATATTAGTATTTTTAAATACAGTGTGACATTCTCTGAGCTATCAGGCAATAATCTGAGGTTTTCAAAAAACAGAGAAGAAATCATTGCATTGAGTAAAAGCAATGTCTCACTTGGCTTTTGCTAACTCCCTTGACACTCCTCATTTGTTATCTAGGCACCCTTTCCCAAAGTACCACACTGCCCTGCTGTCAATCTGCGTTACTGCTGGGATCTTGAGGTGTTCCGTGAGTTTGTTACTGGTGACAAAGCAAGGGCATGTGCTATTGCATTAGAGTGACAGCGATCTTTCTTCCCAATTCCCACCACATATATGCATGCTTGTCTACAGTACAATTTATGTTTCCTTCTTGGACAAAACGATACCTTAGTGGGACTCAGGAACTAAAGAGGAATGAAAATACTAAACATTCTAGAAAAACCAAACCACATAACTCCAAAGTGTCTGGACAGGTTTTTGCTCTCAGCATACCCTGGACAGACACAAAATGAATCTGTCCACTGGACTCTTTATAGAATTGCAAGCAGGGGTGAGCATTCCTCTCTATAACAATGGCACTCACGTTTTAGTGGTCTCATGACAACACGGTGACAAACCAAACAAGACTAGACTCCAATTCCAACCGCCTTCCTGGTGGGTTGCCTCCTTTTTTCAGAATTCTGAGGAGTGAATATTTGTAACTGTGATTCTGCCACCAGCCTGGGACCTGAGACTACAATTTAACGCCCATCAGGGATCTCTGTCAACATTAATTTTACCTGTTCTGATTTACCTGGGTTTTTCTTAACACTACAAAAGGATTTAAGTTTTGATTTACATGTGCAGCACGCCTGCGTTTCAGGAGCTACAAAAGAGATTGCACTCTTATTGGGGATGATAAATTTGCATACTTGTTAATGCAGAATATTTTAGCCATGAAAAATGGCAAGATGGGAGTACATATCCACGGAAGCCGGATGCCCAGAAATAAGGAACTGGCAATGCTAGTGAGCAGCCTAGTCAAACAATCCCCAGGAAAATGATGGGCCAAGAGTTCATTTACTCTGCGTCTTTCACATATTACAATCATCAGGGAAGCTAGTATACTACTTCTCCTGGCTCAAGCCAAGAGATTGTGATGCAGTTCGTTTTGGGTGAGAGCATATATGCAGTACTTAAAAACAGTCCCCAAGTGACTTTAAGGTGTCCAGGAAAACACCCACTGTGTAGGGAACGAACCTAGCATTCTGTTAAGCATTTGGCCAATAAAACAGCAGATAAAACAAAACCAGAGGCTTATTGATCACTATTCCCTGCTCCATGTGACAAGACAAGCTGTAAATGAATCAGTAGATGCTCAGCTGCATCTGGGATGTACACACAATGGTTGTGATAGAGGAGAGCACAAAGGGTTAAGTTTCCCTGCCTTAACTCACAGCTATGGTAGCTAATGCACACAGAGTGCTGCGAACTGACAGGCAGCACGCTGACCGTCACAAACTTACCACGTATTTACAGCAACTTTAACTACGAGGAGAATCTTTAGAATACTCATTTTACAAATGAAGGATCTGAGGCACACAGAGGTTTTTCCATAGTTAGCATTTTTCCCTCTTTACAATTCTTTGTAAACACAAGACCTTAGATTCAGGTATGTTTCTAACTTCAAGGACCTTATAATGCTTCTGGTTAAATTCCTAAGATATTTTGTTTACTCTTGATTATAATCTTATTTGTGGAAATATTATTATCTCCAATATATAAAATAGAGTTTAAGGTTCAAAAAGATAAACTAAATTGATCATAAGAATTCTCTACTCTCTACTAATTTAATTGGGATACAGGCTCCCTAATTTAGTTGCTCTAAAAATAGCAGGCTTCCTATCTGCAAAATCCACGGGGAATTTACCAGATTCCGTCCACTTTTCCTTAGCTATTTATGACTTCTGATAGACATATTTAAAGGTAAAATCCTGGAAGAGATAGGGATATTAATGTTTTCTCATTAACACTGCAAGATATATAAGAATATTTTCTGTAAGAAAGGCAAGTATTTAGTAAAACAATTGGTAAAACCTTGCATGTCAGAGTACAGATTCCCAGAATGGTCCTGAGAGTGCCAGAATTCTATGCAAGAAAACAAGCGTATCAAGAACCCACAGCTGGTGTCAGAGCCATGACTGGAACACAGGTTCCTAACACTCACATGGTAGAGAACCTATTTCCTAAAGGGCTTGCCAAAGCGGTGGTCTCTCTAACACACCTAGGTTTTTGAGTATATTTGCCAAATTGTGAGGAAAATATAAGCAAGTGAAGAAATTCTCACTTGCATTTAGAATTTCTGACATTTCTGGAAAATATTTTGAAACTTAAGAGTTAATTCGAAGAACTATCAGTCTGTCAACTCAGTTCTTTAGAATAAACAACCAGATTGGAACATGTCTGAATATTAACTATATTTTTCTGTCTCTTGAAGAGTTGCAAAGTGATCTTCGCAGTAGGCTACAGGAAGCTAACTATTCCTAAATACTCAATATTACTAAAAACCACTCTGTCCTCTGATTTTTTATTTGGCCTCAAGCCAACAGCTGTGCTTCTCTTTGGCACCCAGACCTTCCCTAAACTGAATTCCTGCTTCCATGGGTACTGACTGGGATTTCAGGAGCAATCAGTTGCTGTATCTTCTGAGACAAAACTAAAGCATAGTTGCTAATTCTATTGCTCAGAATCCTATGTACAGTAAATAATGCAAAACCGAGATGAAACACGAGGACAGGCCATTCAAATCCAAGACAAGCGCTTGGACTTGGTTAGACAACCTTGGAGCAGACTCTCTTAATCCCAGTCTGTATTTTCAGTGGAGGGAGGGTAGGGTAGGAGAAGGGGAAAAGGAAGCAAGGGAAAAGGAAAAAAATGATTTAAAAGTGATAAAATGGAAACAAAGTATCATAAATAAAATGGCAAGACACGTTGAAAGGAGGAGAGGGGACTGGGCAAAAAAAAGAAGAATCAAAATATACCATGTTGAGGTATAAATTTCCTATGATGAATATGATCATTATGTATATCTAAAAGGTACTAATAAACATAATTATAAAAACGAAAGGTATGAAGTGTGATTTTGATTTTTAAAAATTACATTTAAGGACATTCTGCCATTCATCTGGAATGTCACATGATTTCTCCCAAAATAAACCTGCACAAGACAGTTTTTTGGGAGGCACAATAGGAAAACCAGAAGCAGGAGTTCTGGGTCAGGACTCCCTCTATTCCATCCAGAGATCACATGCCTCTGTGATGAGAGGCTGGCCATAAGCCCAAGAGGAAATCTCTGGCTTCCTTCTCTTTCTAAGAAGCAACAACAGCAGGAAATTATAACTGAATAAATTGCAAGACTCAACTCTAAAAGCAACATGGAAAACTAAAGGAGTAGACTTAGATGTCGTAGGCAACTACATGTTTGCAAAAAAATCACTAGTTCTTTGTGTCCACTACATTTCTGGTAAATATATGCCCTGGTAAAACACAGCAGAAAGTCAATGTAACCTTCTACTTCTGTCTATCTATCTAGCTATCTAGCTATCCATCCATCTATCTGTCCATCCGTCTCTCTATCCATCTATCTATCTACATTCTCCTCAATCTGAAACACTGAAGTAATAACAAACCTATTTACCAGATAAGAAAAACGAACCCCAGAGAGACAGCAACATTAACCAAGATTTGGGTAAGAAACCATTTCCATTCCATCTTCTTCAAAAGCAGAAAGAATATACCAGGAAGAGAAGGGCAGCATTCTTTTCATGGGTTTAGGGACTAAATGATGGTTGGGAATGACAGACTGATAAAGAACCCGGACCCAGGAAGCACAGGGGAAGGCACCAAACTCCGTAGTCTCTGCCTGCTCTTGCCCACCTGGGCCTACCTAGTTGGGCAGCTTCAGCTTTATGTTTGCCACTACAGCCTGGCTTCAGAATGGCACCTCGCCCTTAGCCTTCCTATCCTGTGTCCAATAAGAGAAACAGCCCTGGCAACAGTGAAGTGCACAGATGTATGGCTTATATCTTTATGGCTTTCCATGCACTGAGAGGTAGGTATCTGGGTAGTGACTGGATCACTGGGGTGTGATGCTCATCAGTGGATCAGTCCCCTGAGGAGTTTACAGCTCAGTGTGATGTTAAGAGTGAAGCCTGGTCTGAGGAGATGGTCACTGGGGCAGGCCTAGAAGGGTGTGTCTCCCTTTGTCTCTTCCCCCTCTCCGTCTCTTCCCACTTCCTGAAGCCAGCACACAAGCTGTTTCTCCTCTGCCAATCCCCTGAGATGCTGCCCTGCCCTGGAGCCAACTGATGATGAACTGAAACCTCCACGAACTATGAGCCAAAATCCCCTCCTTTAAGTTGTAGGTATTGGGGATTGCGTCTCAGCGACAAGACAGTAACTCACACAGTGAGTAAATGCCTCTCCAACAGCAGAAAAGCTCAAGTCACCATGCTGGATAGTAAAGCTAAGCTCACTGGGACTGTCCTAGACATAATCACCTCAGCTGTTCCCTGCTGCCAGCCCCGCTATCTGTCTTCCCAATCACTCATGCACATGCTTCCTGGTAATGGTGGGAGAAATTCTACCATGGAGTTTGACTGCCTAATGAGTAAGTAAGCGGGGACTGTTTTGAGTAAGAGTCTGCAGAGAATGTAAACCTGACCTGAACACACAACGTGGTGATTATAGACAACTGCACGGGTTCATGTGATGTCTCAACACCAGAGCATCAACCCGTGGTCTCCGAAGGCTGCCAAAAACAGGGACTCAGAGCCCAGACCTCTGCCAAGAGAGTGGCAGGAACCAAGGCACAGGGTGCCAGCAAAGTGCTGCTAACCAAGGTTACAATGGCCAGGGCCCACTGACGCCTGCCAGAAAGTGCAGAGTATGCTGTGACCCTGATTCGTGAGGTTTGATGAGACAGGTCATCTGGCTGTTTTCTGCAACCCTTAAGAGGAAATGCCTCACGCAATGTACAACGAAAAGGGACACTTGAAATTCTCACACTCTTTGAGGTCAGCAAGGGTGGACATCCTCAGGGGAGATGGGCAACAACAAAGTGAAGAAGAGTAATCCTGGGCATCAGGAAATGATGACAAAATGAGTGAGAAAACTGGCATCACAATAATATCAGCTGAGTTCCATGAGTTTGGAAAGCACATTTTCCTTGTCTTCCCAAAGAGAACCTATCTACAGCCTGGAAACATTGCTACCACAAATTTCCACGTATTTCAAAAGCACACGTTTGACACTCAGTCATGAGTATACATTTCCAGCTAATTCAGTTCAGCATTAGGAGGAGAAGAAAAACTTCTGTGATGTCACGATTTTAATTTCAACCTCAAGGAATTAAAGGTGAGCTCCCACTGGTCTGATTCAATGTTCTCATCTGAAAGATGCAATGAAACAGGACACTGAAAGATAAAGTCCCTTCAACAAAAAAAGAAACAAAACTCTTTTAAGTCTTGTTCCCCAGAGCTGCTGGCAGAAATAATTATACATTTTTTAAAGAAAAAAAAAAAGGCCCTGAGCCTTGCAGGAATTGATTGCATCTCCTGCTTCTGCAAGCTAAGAAGTCATAATCCTCTGCAATCACAGATTGTTTGAAGCCAATAAACCAAAGGTGACGACCTTGCTAATACATCCCAGCAGGAGAAAGAAATAAAGCCATGGCGAGGAATAACTCTTCAGCACACCATTTCCCTTAGAAAGAGGAGAACGGAGCACAAAGTGCCCTAACTTGATTTACGGTTGAACTGTACTTTGGTAACTTCACCTGGGAAAAAAGAAAAATAAAGGGGGTTTCTGAAGTTTTCCAGTAATGCTGCTTTGCTCTCCTTTGTCCTGGGAGGGCAAAGCCCTCTCCCCCTGGATACCAGCTTCCCTGCCACTCATGGGCCCACTGGCCTTTGCTCACACTGGAGCTGGGATATAATGGTATCCCATACACCTCCTCATCGTGAGGTTCTTTGGGGTGACAGCACGGTGTGCTGCTCAGGATTAGGAATCCAATGCATCATTAGACTGTACGCAAACAACTCCCTAATGCTAACAGAAAAAAGAAATGCATATTGGGACAAAATCACCACTACTTTGCCATTGTATTAACTCCCGGCACACGGGAATCCTTGCAGACTTGTAGCTAAACAATGGCAAAGTACACACTGCAGCTAAATTAATATTCGTCTGAGTACCTGTCAGAGATTGTAGAGAGCAATATTACATTGACTAATTAAATCCACATATGACACAAATAATTTTATGAAAAATCTTCTTTCCTCATAAAAATGTATCCTCGTGCCAAATATCTACTGTGTGTCAAGAATAGTACTTGGTACTGGAAACGCAAAGGGGAAAAAGATAACAAAACATTCTCTGTGAAGTAATAAATGTACAGAAAATAAAATTCTCAAGAAGGCCAACATCTGAACAGAAAGAGTTATCATATGAACAGGAAATATTCTCCCTATAGAAGGAAGCCCTGAGACGGTAACTTCAGGAGATTCCCTGTGGGATTCAAAGCCTGAACTCTAACCCAGACTAAGTGGCTTTTGATATCTTTGCCATTGCTTAATATCCTATCAGCTCTGCGGAGGTGACTTCTGTGTGTCTCAAGTCTCCTCATCTATGGAAAGGGTACGAAGACCGTGTCAAGCCTACAAAGTGGTTCTGAGAGTCCGTCTACTACATACCTATAAAGCACTTAGAGAAAGGCCTGGCAGAGGCTGTGTAGTGTAAACGTATCTTTATTATTTACTAGGCCAATTAAATAGAGGGGAAAAGACACTGCAAGTAGAAGCCACAGAGGTATAAGATCCAAGCTTTTCCTTTGTTTGTTTTGTATTATTTATTGTGTTTAATAAGCTATATAAACTTAATGTGTTTCCATAATTTTAATGATACTTACCAATATTTTATTATGAGGAAATATAGCAGAGCCATTGTTTTGAAAAGAACTGTCCACCACTTCAGAGCTACTAAGCGGACAGAATCTAGATTCGTGACAGAGCCTAGTCCTGACAGCCTACATGCAGTGGTTTTGCAAGAGCGCTGGTTATTTTAGCAGAGCAGACAAGCAATTCACCATGGATGAGCCATAAATGATTTTTCTTCTATTGAGAATTTTACTGTGTGGAATGACTGATGCCCAGGCATGTAGGCACCCAATAAGAGAAGGTTGGGAGCAGCCAAAGCAGGGTGAGGTGAGAAAGCAGAAAAATAAATATAAACATGTAGATGTTTATGGTGTTCACAGCAAGTTTAAAGGAGAAAAATAGCACACAGCCAGGCCCTCCCTTGGCCTTAGAAAGATGTGATGGGGACCGGCAGATAGAGGTGACAGACACACCCTGGCTCTTGCAGTAAGGGCTGCACAGAGAAAGCTTTCCTTGACACCTGCCGGAATGCCACCAGTGACTGTCTTCAGTGTTACACAGCTCTACTGGTGCAAAGGCCCAGTCATGCCAACCCCTGAATAGCTCAGCTGGGATCTCAGCATCTCCCAGCACCCAGTAGCTTGTCCCAGAGAAGCTCTTCTCTAGGTCTCCTCCGTGAGTGGCAGCAGCACATCCCAACAAGACCTTGCTTTGCAATCAAACTTGTGGATCTATGACGCTGAACTGGGCCTCCCTCTTTGGTAAAAGAGATACCCCCATCATACTCCGGCCACCCTCCTCCCTTCCGTAATCTACCATGGCTGGATAACTGCATTTAAGCTCCAACTGCAGAAGTGTTTGATTATCTACGCTTTCTTAAATCTTTCTGCATTGTTAATCTTTTCCTACTGACTTCTACCCTGACAATATAAACATGACTAGGTTTCCCTCGCTTATAGAATGGAAAACATTCCTACAGTCTCTGACCTCTTCCATGCAAAATCATGTCTCCTCCTTTCATTTCACCACACAGCTCCTCTTTGGAAAGAGCTGTCTCCACACTCTTTTCCAATTTCCTCGCCTCTACTCTATAGTCATGAGTGATCAGTGGATGCGAGCAGAGCAGACACAGGTCTGTGTTCAGCCCTCTGCACTGCAGGCTTCTCCCCAGTATCTCTCCTAAGTCAGCGACTGATGCAATGACAAATTTGGGGGCCATTGCACAGCTACTTTTATTATTTGGTGCTCCTCTCACTGTACCTTTTTAATTTTTCTTTTAATTCTGGAATGGCAACTTTTCTGACTCCTCCTTATAGTCCCCTGTTTGGGAAGGCATTGGTGACCTCCAGTCCCTTTCTCACATTTGTCTGCCATGCCCTGTCTTCAGCTTCCTGTGAGCACGTCTGCTGTTCACACTGATGTCTTCCAAAGCTCCGTCTCTCCTCCAGTCCTTCTGCCCAGACTCCAAGGCCATACACACAACGACTGGCTGACAATTTCCATCTGAATAATCTAAATCTAACCCAAACTCAGCCTTTGAGAGAGGAAACAGTCTTTTCACTCGACCTGTCTCCCACCACTAACTTCTCTTCCTGATTTTTTTTTAGCAAATGGCCTCTTTCCCCTGGATTAACCGAGTTGAACAGGAGAAAGCAATTGCTAAGGTAGTTCACCTTCTCACATTCTCACTTATCTAACAGTCTCATAGCCTCACTTTTTTTTTTTTAATTTTCAAGTGAATCCTCAACATGATACCAAGGTAATTTTTTTCCTGAAACTGGTATATCATACAAACTGTCTTTTGTCCTTGGCCTTTCAAAGATGAACACTCTCTTCAGATAAATGTCAGAATATCTACCTCAGAAGAATTTGACCTAATCCATGCTACACATTCTATATTATGATCTAAATATGATGTCTTTTTAATTTTTTATTTTATAAAAAATAAAACAAAATTTCATAACCAAATAAGAAGAGAGTGACAATACTTTTTACGCTCCGTATCAGTATTTTCAAAGTAGTCATTACAAGAAGCAAAAGAAGTAAACTAAAAAAACTTACAAAAAAGAAACAGAGTTAACAAAAATCTTTCTTTTCAATGAACTCAGACTAGTAGTAGACTAGTAGTATAAATTAAACTAATTAAACTAATTAATAGACACTGAAATTTTTTAAGCAATGAATATGTCATTTGGGGCAGTATCTGAACTTCTTCCCATTTCCTACTTACCTCTCTGCTATTTTGTTGTTTGTGTTTCTCACATACAAGAAACCGTGCAGTCTTTCACTATTGTTCTCAAGTTTGATCTATTTACCTATGAATGCCTCAAAATTATCTTTATGACATTACCCCAGTGTGTATAATACCACATTTTCCTTATCCACTCATCTGTCAAAGGGCACACGTGCTGTTTCCAGGATGCAGCAATCATAAATTTGGGTGCTACAAACACGGGTAGGCATATATCTCCGTAATATAATGATCTCAGCTCTTCTGAGTAGTTAGCTAAGAGAGCGATAGCTGAGTCAAGTGGGATACCTGTTTCTAATTCTGTGAGGCATCTTCACACCACTTTCTACAGTGGTTGTACTTGTTTATACTCCCACCAACAATGTAGTACAGTTTATTTTCACCTCATCTTTACCAGCATTTGTTATTTTTACATGTTTTGATGATACTCATTCTTTCAGCAATAACACGGCATCTCAGTGTAGTTTTAATTTGCATTTCTCTAATGGCCAGCAATGATGAGAATTTTTTCATGCATTTATTGGCCATTTATACTTGTGAGAAGTGTCTCTTTACTTCCATTCCCCATGTTTTCATTGTGTCTTTTAGGAAGTGATTTTTTTTGTTTTTTGTTTCTTTATATTTTCTTGATGTTAGTCTTCTGCCTGAGGAATAACTGGCAAAATATTTTCCCATCCTGTAGATTGGTTGTTTCTTTTGTTGTGCAGAATCTGACATGATCTCATTTGTTGATTTTCAGTATTATTCCTTCTGCCTCAGAGATTCTGTTCAGCAAGTCCTTGCTTATGTCTATGTCTTCAAGAGTTTTACCAATTTTACTTTCTTCTAGTACATTGCTTCCGTCTTAACATTTAGATCTGTGACCCATTTTGATTTAAGTTTAGTACATGGTGAGATCTATAGGACTGGACTCCATCTTCTGCATGTGGATATCCAATTTCCCCAGCACCATTAATTAAAGAAGCGATCTTTCCTCCAGTGTATGTTGTTGGATCCTTTGTCAAACATCAAATAGTTGTATGTGCCTGGGGTTGTTTCTGCTTATTCTGTTCTGTTCCATTTATCTACATGCCTCTTTTTTTCCAGTACCATGCTGATTTAATCAATGTACCTTTAGAGTACAACTTCAAGTCTGGGAATGCGATACCACCTGCTTTGCTTTTGTTACCACCCAGGACTGCTTTTGTCACTCTGGGTCTTTTCTGATTGCATATAAATTTAGTATTGTTTTCTCTACCTCTGTGAGAAACGACATTGGAATTTTGACTGGGATGGTATTAAATCTGTATATCAAGTTGGGGAATACAGAGAGTTTAATTATGGATATGGGACATTTTTCCATTTTCTGATGTCCTCTTCAATTTCTTTTTTCAGCCTAGTGCATTCTTCATTGTAGAGGTCTTTCCCTGACTTAGTTAAATTAATACCTAAGTATTTCTTTTTTGTGCTATTGTGAATGGTACTGTTTTCCTCATTGTTTTTTCAGTGAGTTCATTATTAGCACATAAGAATGCTATTGATTTTTTTGTGTTTATTTTGTATCCTGCTACACAGCTGAATTTGGTTATCAATTCTAGGAGTCTTTGGTGGAGATTTTTGGGTCTTGTAAGTAAAAGATCATGTCATCTGCACATAATGATATCTTGACTTTATCCTTTCCTATAAAAATCCCTTTTATTTCTTCCCTTGCTTGGTTTTTCTTGCTAATGTTTCAAGGACTATGTTGAACAAGAGTAGTAATAATGGACATTCTGGTACTGTTCCCGATTTCAGAGAAAAGGCTTTCAGCTTTTTCATATTTAATATGATATTGGTAGTAGGTTGGTCATTAATAGCTTCTACATTATTGAGATAATATCCTTCTAAACCGATTTTCTTCAGATTTATTTTATCATTAATGGATGTTGAGTTTTTTCAAAGGCTTTTTCCACGTTTATTGAGATGATCATGTGATCTTTGTTCTTGCAGTACTTACATAGTCCTGCTCACCACACTTCCTTTTGGAAATGAGACTCCAGCTCATTATTCAAAACTGCACCTCCTTCTTATAAAGTGTTAGGGTTAGTCTTTTAGGATATAAAAAAGTCTAAACCAAATCGGATTTCAGAAATCCTATATAATTCCTTAATATATTGCTTCAAAGCAAAAAAAAATTAATGATTTTTAGTATGAAAAGTTTCTACATTGGGTGCGAAGCAAACAAAAGCAAAACTAAGATATGGCCACAATCTTTGCATTTTCAAGCAAACATAAAATATTACATCTTGTACCAAAATGTTCCTCCAAAGGCTCAAGCTGTGTCAAGGTATGTGTGATTTTTCAGACCTGGATGGACGTAGGTGTGTTGTACTCAAGAGTGTGTGGATTAAGAGTATGTGGCATTAAATTAGCCCACTGGTGGATTTAGCATAGTTCTGGATGTGGGTAAAGGAAAGGTCTACCCTGGGTGTGGATGGCACCGCACAAAGGGCTTGTAGCCTAGATGTGATAGAAGGGGAAACCAGGCTTGCGGCTCACTGTTGGGCAGCCTCCTGCTTGCTACACCATGAACCGTCTCCTCTGTGATGCCCCTCTGCCACGCCACCCTGCCTCAGAGCCAGGAGACTATGGACTGAAACCTCTAGAAATTCTGAGCCAAAATAAACCTTTCCTCCTTTAGGGGTCGGGTATTTTATTTCAACAACAAGAAAGTAACAAAGACACAGAAACAGGTAAACATTACAATAACTTCTATACTGTGTTTACACTTCTGCATAATCCGCCCTTCACTAGGTTTTAAGTTTCTATAAGGAAGAAACAATTTCCTACTCATATGTTCATTTCTACTTTCTACCTAGCACTGCTCCTGGCATTGAGAAAGTGTCTAACAGATTTTTGTTGAACTAAACTAAATAAATATACATCAGATGTTCTTTTGAAGACAAAGATACACGATGGACTGCAGGAGTAATGAAGAAGAGGCAATTATCATGGCCCAGGTGTGTGGGGACAGGGACTTCACAGGGGCACTGGCCAGTAAACATGAAGAGGCTTCATGCTGGTACCAGCCAGGGAAAAATCCACTGGAACACACTCATGGGAGGACAGCATTTTCACCCAAAATACTGGTAAAAGATAAACACAGAACATACTCTATCCTGATGAAGGACAGGGACATTTCAGTCTATTATTGCTTCTGAGTATACTGTTCCAATCTTCTTAGAAATAAATCTCCGTTTCTATTTACAGTACATGATAAATGCATATATTTCTGATACACAGATATAATAATTAGGACTTCACAATACTTGGCAGAGATAAAGTTACCAAAACACAAGCATATATTACAAATATATGTGCTGAGACATGCAATATAATGGCAAACATTGAAGAATTTCACTACAGATCCATAGAGAAGGCAAAGGAGAAGTCAGGCAGCACAAACGTACAGAAAACAGAGTTCGCAGCCAGCTCTGCCACTGTCTGGGTGAATGACCACTGGCCGTGTCCATTCATATTTCCAGGTCTAACTGCTCTTACCTGAAAACCAGGAATACTAACGAGGCCTGTATGCTTTGGTTGTTAGGTCACTAAAAGCACTGAGAACACTGTGGGTGCACGGGAAGCCCTGTATAAGGCGATCAGCCACGTGGTCATCTGATTCAATATGCAGCATTCACACCGTGGGCCACTGAAGCAACCTCGACCTTAGTTTTAAAAATGCATTCCTCTGGACATCTACTTTATCCATGAATTGCTGATAAGCGAAATGATGCTGACCGCTGGAGGTCAGTGAACAGTATACTCCCATTTTCTTAAACACACACAAAAACACAGGCCTAACATATGTATATAACTGTTGGCATTTTGTATTGAGTCCTACAGGTATGGACAGAATCATCCATAACTGTCAACACCCCGACCTTAGGAAAGCTGGATCTCCGTAGGAAGACAGAAACTACTGACTTCGTTTTTGTTTATCTTTGCAGTTTTGTTCATCTTTGCATTTTTTTCACTCATTAAAATGAACATGATTTGTGGGATTTCAAAAAATAATAAGTTTTAGATAAGTTTTAAATAACTCGGGATAAAATAAAGGTCTAGGAACTAAAACCAGCACCATGAGATACAAATAAGGGATGGGATTGCGAGTTACAAAATTAACAAGAAACCAGAATGCAATTCAATTCAAAGTGCTGTCTGACCTCCCAGCATCCTCTGGGAGGTGCGAGGCATTTGTCAGCACGGTTATGAAAAGTGCCATTGTATTTGCATAACTTGAAGAACTCTCATGCAGGGAAATCATTCCACATATCATTTTTAAAGTGTGTAGTTATGTTCAATAGCCTTGGTTTGCAGCTTAGTGAAAACCCAGACTTCGTAGGGAAACATCAGCAGCGACCACCATCTGCCCCTGCCCAGCCCTTGTCCACCATCTTCCCACAGAGTGGGAAGAGGCATGAGCCTTTCAGCAGATGGAGTCCCACCCCCAGGCTGGGAACTGTCACAGTCTGAAGTCTGCTTCCTCTAGTCCCAGGCAGCTCGGAGTACGGTACTGCCTCTAGCTTCCCACAGCCCAGACCACGCAGGCTACCAGCAAACCCCTTTTGAGAATCCCTACGTGTCTCCTGAGAGAAGAGGAAACACGGCTGGCTACCAGTGCAGAATCACTTAAAAAGCTTCATTCATTTTCTCTAGCCACATGTTCCTTTGTGTCCCCAAAGCATGCTCTGCTGCTTGACAAGTGCATAGTTGGAAGCTGGCTTGTGTCTTCTAAGGATCTGAGTCGGGACGTGGGACTTGACAAGCCAGCCTTGGCAGTGAGCCTGCAATTGGGGCCCTGCGGGTGGGCACCCCTTTCAGAGGCTGCACTTCCTCTGCTCCTCTGGAATGGCCTCGGGCCCTCTCACCAGCCAGGACTTTACCAGCAGAGGGCTGATCACCCCAGCACCAGAGAGGAGGAATGAATACATTTCTTCTCAGAGATACTGTATGTAGAGTTTGACATTTTATTTATCTCCATCTTTAAGCTTATCTTGCTTCAAAATGGTAAAACCACCAACTCCACAAATCTCCCAGCTTAATCCACTGGAAGGTGGGGCTGGGTTCAGCTCATTCCTCTCCTCCTCACTGGACTCCCTGAGCGAACAACAGCACAAGACAACAGAATTCAACATCAGGCTCCAGGATTAAGGGGCAATCAATGACAAGACCACCACGGGAGAGCTGAAGCTCATTAGTCTGGTACTGTGGGGTCCGCTTACCTCACTTGGGCTCCTCCAAGAGGAAGCTGAAAGCCCAGGTCCAGTGCCTCCTGGCCTGGGGCCTACTCTAATGCTCTGGGCATGTGTGACTGAGCTTTTGACTGTTTAGCTACAGCTGTTCAAAGAGCACTCAATGGAATGCTGTTTGTGTCTGGTTTTTGGACAGGAACTCATTTTTCTCATGCCCAATATTTTTCATAAGTAGGCAAAAAATGCCGATTAGAATGTCACAACACTTCAAAAATGCTACTAATACATTATATGATGCTGTACTATGACATGTAATTTATATATAAAATTATAATGTAATTGTCTATCATCTCATATATAATATAATCTATCTGAGATACAGAAAAGCAGTTAGGGTATGCAATCTATAACATGCCTAAGTCTGTGGGCTGCTATTTACTAATTGTGTAACCTTGGGCACTCCACAAAAATGAATTAAGAAAATGCAATGTGTGGCATTAAGCACCCTGCCTGTCACACCGTGAATGCGCCATAGTTTTTTTTTTTTTAATCACTGTTGTCAATGTGACTATTTTTACCAGTATCATCACTATTATCCTTACACCAACAAGGTACTAGGTTAAGAACTCAACAAAACTGAGAAAAGAAATGAGGAAGCAATCATTATTTTATATTCTAACATTTACTCTTGCATGACGGGTCGTCTATTTACATTAGAATGATCTAGTTCAGAGGCCCGGCAGCCCAAAACAACTACACAAGACAGGTTGCCGGCAATCCATGTCTTTCTCACCTGCACCGTTTGCAGACCTGGCCCATCTGGAAATGAACACATGAAGGGCGCAGGCTGTGTGCTCTGGGTGCATGTACGCACTCATCCCCACTCCCTGGACTAGCATAATGCACGGTGCTTTATAAAGAGTTAATCAATACCGACCTGTTACAAAAATGAATGGAGAGACACTTATCTACTGATGACTGTGTGGTGTAACCACTGCATCTCTGGTCTGCACAGCATCTGAGTGTCAGCATCAGTGCCATGCGTGCCCTGAAGAGGTCTCAAATCTATCCTGGGGTTGCAGTTTCAAATACTCTGCAGAGGCAAGTTTCCTACATAGTATCCACCAGCTGGGTGCTAGGCTATCTAGATTCCTCAGCAGGGCTAAACAAGACAGCTCACACCCTGAAGGCTCTCTTCTGGATCTTCCTCCTCTGTCCGTCCAGAACGGCCTCACTCCTACCCTGAATTAACACCCTCTGGAAGATCCTCCAAGTAGTGCGTATGGGCAGCATGAGCTATTCAGAAATTCAAGTCCCAACAAAGACCTTGTAGCTCATTTCCCTTCTCATTCCTCCTCAATTCTCCGCCTCCTCAATGCTAGGGATTGAATTCTACCACTGAGATGTGTCCGCAGCCCTCTTTAATAAAATCTTTTTTGAGTCACAGTTTTGCTAAATTGTCCAGGCTGGCCTTGAACTTGCAATCTTCTCACCTTGGGCTCTAGAATAGCTCAGATTCCAGGACTGAGCCACCAGGCCCAGATTCTCTCTTGTTTTCTAAGTGACAGTTTCTGAAAGGCGTGTGTTTTGTCTTCTGTTGAAGTACTAAAATGATGATCTAGACCATCTTTAGTAGTTATATCCAGTCTGGGACTTTACACAGCACCTGAGAGCTGTGGGTGTATTAGAAAAATACACTAAATATTTGCAGATACATTATTCACTTCTATGTAATGACACACACACTGAAAAGTCAGCGGAGCACGCTTGCCACACCTTCTCCAGCTTCATCTCAGAGGCTGGTCTCTCAGGAGAGAGGTTTAATACGAATGGGATGCAGTACCATTTGACTTCATTAATGTCCTCCTCTAAGGTTGGAAGGAACATTCTTCCTGTGGCCCATCAGAGGACAGAAGCACACTAAACCCGAGCATCAGCCTGTCCTTCCAGCTCCTCTACATGAGGGTTGTAACTTCTAGAGGCTTCTGCTCCTTCAGACAGAAAAGGCGTGTTTTTAAATTTATAACATGCCAACTACACTGCAACGGCAGATGCGCTGTAGAAAAAGACAGCCTTTACTCTTGCATATTTACATACGTTAAAGAAGCCTATCCAGAAAGCTCAAGCTGACTGAGTCACAAACATTCTGATCAACAGTCACTGAGTTTAAACAATATAGCAGGTGCTTAAGCACTTACTGGCCTTCCAGGCTCCCACCAGACTACCCACACTTCTGTCCCTTCCAGTTATTCCTAGGGTTGTCTTTACCCTGTCCCTAGGATGGGCACTACCAGCTGGGACAGGATTAGCCAAACAGAGACAGCCCTCTCCTAGGCTCCAGATTGGTTTTGATGTAAAAGAAAAACACAGTCGGTTTTTAGAAGTAAATAGAAGCAGATTTTACCACTTTTTCTGAGCAGGCCGTCCCTCTTGGTTTTCACTCTTGACAGCCTGAGTGTATCTCTGTCCTCTTATTCAACAAGTTGTTCTGTCCCTACAAAGCACAAGCTCATCTGTTTCAAGTGTTTTTCACACTCTCTGTAGGCACTAAGCGACACTGTGAATCACAGCCACAGGGTGTGATGCGCTCACCTGTGCGCTGCCAGTGAGCTGTAAGACCTTAGAAAGGAAGCTGTGAGAGGGTGGTGCCCTGCTAGGGAGCCTGGGTTCTGCAGACCTAAGTGTTAGATTGATTCCTTCTAGGAAGGGCCTTGCACTTTCCCTTTTGCTCTAAAAGTTCTCCTGTCAGTGAAGACCATGGAAACCAAAATGCATAAGCACAGCCCACTGAGCTTTATAGCACAAAGCTCTCACTGGTAGAAAGGTGTAGTCCTCTGCCCTGCCTGGAGAGGAAGCCAAAGCATTCATAAGAGAAACAAGGGGCAGCGGAAGGAAGGGGTGCATATAACCAGAACCCTGGCTGGCATCGTGCATAAACAACACAATCACTGTTGCCTCCGCTTATCCACATACCTCCAAAGTGAGCTCTCGGTGATGCTCCCCAGATTATAGTCATAGAGCTTCGTCAGAATGAGAATCACCTATGGACAAAAGAAGAATCATGGTTAGTCTCAAGCAACTGTGATCTCCTAGAACTGAAATGGCCCAAGGGAGGGCTTAGGCGTCCTCTAATGGGTGCTGCAGGTAATTGAATGAATGGTTAGAGCATTGGATGCACTGGCCAGGGATGGGCTGGATGGCCTTCCCATTCTCACTGTCCCTGTCACCCTGTAGCAAAAGGTGATGCATTTCTCACTCTGCAGGCTCACAGCACTTTGGAGAAGGCTGGCCGAGCTGTCAAGCATGCATGCCATAAAGTGGCCACTGGACAGGTGGTGGGTACCACAAGAGCAGGTTACCTAACCCCTCTGAAGGTTGGCATCTCCATCTATTAACAGGCACGCTAGGAAAACGCTACCTCCTTTCCAGAAAAGGTGGCTGTGTAGAGCCAAATAAGGTAACAAACACAAATTGCCTATCAATTAGCAGGTAGATCTCCAATATCTTCATGGGAGTCGTTCCTTTCTTCTTTGTGAGCTTTGCTTTACCTGTTATTTCCAGACTTGCCAGTTTTTAGGAAAGTCACTGGATAGAAGCCAATAAACACCACAGGTTGGCTAAACAATAGCATTTTAAGAGACGCAAATCCACGTTTTATGGGATCCTAAACTTAGGGAATTTGGAGGATGGAGAAGCCTCCATAAGAGAAAGAATATAAAGTTAAAATCAGGAACGAGTCCCAGGAAGGAACCTGGGCAGATAAGGGATGTCATTAAGTTCCCAGCAAATGTTTTTCTGACAGTTAACCTAACACTGCTTTCATCCTTGCTCAGAAAAAATCAGACGATTCTTTCAAATGTCAAGAAACATTTATTAAGAGTCCAGAATTTTCTCTGATGTCAGTAGATGTAATAGTAAGTTATGGTGTCAACATAAATAAGAAACGCCTAGCAGATTGGGGTTAGCAGAGCTCTGGATGGGTCTGAGATAATGGACCTACTCCTGGGGGGGCAACACATCCTGGATGTGAGTGGCCAAGCCACTGGCTCATGGCCCAGAGGAAATAAAAAGCGAAAGAAGTCAGGTCTCACTTCCGCTCCTCCAGAGGAGCTCGGTCTTCAGCATGACCTTTGCACTGCCGTCTCCAGCCTTCCAGCACAGACCTTTCTGCCTCTTGACAGGAACTAGTACAAAACTCTGCAGGGAGCTCTAGGACACTGACTTTTAATTGAATCCCCCAGCCATCTAGCGCATGGATGGCTCTTTCCCATTCTTCTACACCTGACCCCGGTGGCCACTGTAAGAAAACTCTGCAAATCCTCCACCGAAACCCTCGCTGACACAATAGAGTGCATAAAGAAAGAGAGTGAGGCGGAGCCTGTCCACCAGCTAGGACAGCACGTGCTCAATAAGGGAAGAGCAAGCTGGTGGGGAGCAGAGCTGTTTCTTCCCATTCCAGCTGAAAGCCAAGCTCACTAGGACCGCTGGGAAAGGTGGCTTCGCTGATGCCTGCAGCAAAGGCCAGCAACCACCTACACCAGAAGCGTTCCTAACCACTGGCTCCCCACGCCTGCGCACTCTTACACGAGGAGAGAAGCTGCGGAGTCTGCTCAGTGTTTCTGCTGAAGTTCCTATTTTCCTCCTGAGACTCCTCCTAACCTAGAACTTTGGGCCCAGGCCCAATGTTTCCAACTCAGCAGGAAAACGTTAACATCGATGTCCTATGAAGGCCAAGGGATCATTCTAGCGTGGTGAGCAGGGAGCCTCCTAGCCTTGAACCCGAAGGCAGCCAGCTGCCCAGAAAAGCAGCATCTGTCCAAGTTCCCCTCCTCGGGCACAGAGCTTCACTGACTGAGGCAAGCACGACACCAAGCAGATTCCTAATGCTTTTTTCTGAGTACACAAACTGAAAATCTGTGAGTGGAGATTTGCTCTGAGTTTAAAGAAATAGAGACCACGGGAACCTGAAGACAGATATCCTGAAAGACCTGCCCTCGTGGTCACCCTCTACTGAACCACAGCACAAACCAGCATCACGTCTCTATTCAAAACTCACCTCTTTGGCAGCCCATGAGCACATCGGGATGTGGGGCGCCCTCTGGGCACATCAGATGGCATGCGTACGGTGGGGGCATATGCCAACAGATCTGCGTGTCTATTCACTTGCTCTAAGTGCTAAACTAAATCACCCCTTCCCGGGAATGCTGATCAGTGGCAGCAGGGTGGCTACGTGTTTGCAGTCACCGAACCACAGCACTGTGCAGCCTCAGTGCAATTTTGTGGAATAGGCTTATACATCCCCCACCAAGAAAATGGGGGTGCGGGCATCAAGCATTTCTAGGCAGTTGCTCCCTTGATGTGATACAGCAGTAACTGAAATAATGAAGAGCAGCTGGTCACGGGCCACGTCTCCCATTCATATGGCAGGCGAATGTCGAGGCGCCCCAGAAGGAGCCTTTTAACCCAGCGCGTGAGGGCGGAGAGCTGCCCAGCGCACGCACAGACACTGGATAAGCAACTCCCTGGGCAGGCGGCAGGAAGGCGGAACTCTGCTCTTTGCCTCTTCTTGCCAGGTTAGTAAAACTAAAATGCCAGCGATACACTCAGGCAGTTTATCAATACTGCAGCCCAAGCAGCATTCTCTATGACATTTCAAAGCGTGTCCGCTGAAATCAATCTATTTACTCTTTCTGTTTTCAGAACCAGCGCCAGAACGGAGAACTGCTAACCTTTAGCTACATCTTCGATCGATTACGTGAGGTCTCTCTTCCCTTCTTTTTGCCCCCTTTCTGCCTATGCACATTACAGGATTTACCAACTACTCCTGGACAGTGAAGGGTGCTCCTCGGTGCATTACACCTGTTTCACCGTTTCCGTTTTCCTATTCTGATCTATTATTTTAACAACTATTGTTAAAGGACACAGTGTAAAAAAAACTACTTTTATGAGAAAAATTTAAAAATGTAATTGCCCCCTTATTCTGGTTCTATTATCTATAATTTTGTGTACTTTTTAAGCTTTTAAAAAGAAAAAATTAACAGACCTGCTGAATGCAGTAATACATGACATTTGAATGACATCAATTTTTTGAATCATTCTATAAACATTTTCATGTTATAACTGTTGAGTTGAAGTATATACCATTTAATTACAGACTTAGCAAGAGCAAAGCTGTTTTGTAAATACACATACAGTGGAAGTGGAGCACCCATCAGCTCCCCGCTCAGTGCTACGTCTTGTTTGCATGCCAGTGTCAAAACACTTGGCTCAAAACAGTAAGTGGTGACCATGTAACAGCTTGGACGGTTCCTGTTCAAATCTTAGGAGACTATCTTTAAATAGCTATAATCCAAATATCCACAGCTTCTGACATCCACCTACGCTGTACTAGAGCATGGACATGAAGACCCTCTGGCTTTCCCCCGTGTCACACCTCAAGTACCCCGACTCGGTGTTAGATCTGCTCTCAACATGAGAAATCTGCCCGAGTCTCTTGCCATGACTCCTTCCCGCCAACTCTACTGCTGCGTAAAACTCCTGAAAGAAACTTCGCTTTGTTTACTCATGGAAGCCATGCCCAGCTCCCCCCCTAGGAATATCCTTCTCTCCCTCCCTCCCAGGAACATCCTTCTCCCCCACCCCAGGAACATTTAGCAGGGAAGATTGGGGCCAGACAGGAAGCCAGATTCTGCACAGTTGAGGCAGAGGTTTCCTTCCCAGTGCAGAGTTAAGAACCCAAATTCTCGCATCCAAAATGCCCCAGGAATAATGAAAATTCATGGATCGGCTCACTTGAGAAAGTAAAGAACAGGAATCTGAGCCTAAGATAAAGGAATAGGTTCAAAGAATCCAAAGGCTGTTTGGATTATATCTGATGAACAAAGATAACAACCTGGGCCCATCCCTGCATAGTGGTCTACTACACCTGGCAGGTACAGGGGCCTCTTGCAGGGTCCCCACCCCTTTAAGCGAACCACAAATGTTCCCTTTTCCAGAAAACTGTGCAAGCATGTCTCTGAGGATTGTACTCCACTCTTGAGCGTGTACTGAAATTTCTGCTCAATAGAACCTCCTCTGCCTCTTTCTGAGGAGTCCTAAAAACTGTCTTTCCAGAAAGGAAATCAGCAGAACTCCAGCAGCTCCTCTCAGCTCCAGCTCCAGGAACCTCCCAGACCTCTGGCATCTCCGGTGACAGTGCCTCCTGTGCTACTTTCAGGACCCTCGACCTGACCATTTCCCTTTCACTCAGCTTATCTTTGGTTCAAGGAAATCACTGCTAATGGGGAAATGTCTTCTATAGTTTCAATTATTAATGACCTGTATTTTTTGTTTCTCTGTGTCCTATTTCTTTCCCATATTTTATTGTATTTTATTTCTTATTTTTTAAAAACTATATTGGTATATTTTAGGTATGCATAATGATCACATTTATTAAAGGGAATTTGTACCTGTACATGATATAACTTGATTGCTTGTGTTTTCTCATTCCCTTCCCCTCTCTTCAATCCTTTTCCCTCTCCTTATTTACAAAAACATTGTTTCTATTATTATTTTTCTCATTTTTTCTTTTCTCCCTTTCCCTCCTCCCCCCTGCATTCCCTTTCCTACTTGAATATTTTCTTCCTATTTCATAATATCTGTTATATATTTTGGTCCTTAGTTACACTTTCAGTTTCTTATACCAGAAAAACAATGTGGTAGTTACATGTGTTTGATTTATTTCACTTATGATAATGGCTTCAAAGGGCAATCATTTTGCTAGAAGTATCTCAAGCTTATCCTTCTTTATGGCAGAGTAGTACTCCAGTGTATAAAAAAATCCCTTTATCCATTCATCAGTTTGTGGGCATTTGGGCTGTTTCCAAAGTCAGCAATTACAAACTGTGCTGCTATAAACATTGTACCACATTGTACCACAGTGTGTACACACACACACACACACACACACACACACACACAATGCTTTTAATTATTTCAGGAAGTTCCCAAGAACAGGAACAGCTGAGTCAAATGAGACCTCTGGTCCTAGTTTTTTGAGGAATCTCCTTATTGATTTTCACAGTGACTGCACCAGTCTACACTCCCATCATCAGTGGAGAAGGGTTCCTTTTTCCCCACCTCCCTGCCAGGATCTTTTACTGACAGTCCTTCTTTCTGGGGTGAGATGGAATCTCAGAATTGTTTTAATTCACATTTCTCAAATGACGAAAGATTTTGAACAATTTTTTATACATTTATTTGCCATTTCTACTTCTTTATCTGACAAGTGTCTATTTATTTCAGCTGCCCATTTCTGGATTGGGTCTTTGAATTTGGGGGTTCTTAGCAGAGCAACAAAAAGGAAAGGCAGTGGTCATCACACTTCCTGAATTAAAATTATACTACAAGTCTACTGTGATAAAAACAGCATGGTAGTGGCAAAAAACAAACAAACAAACAAACAAAAAACCACAAAAAACAGACCTGAAGATCAGTAGAATAGAGCAGAAGGTACAGAAACAACTCCAGACACACTAAGCCGTCTTATCTTTGACAAAGGTACCAAACACATTCACTGGAAGAAAGCCTAACAAGGTGCTGGAAAATCCGGCTTTCCACATGCTGAATATTAAAGCTACACCCATGTCATTCACCATGCACTAAATTTAAAATGAAGTGGATCAAAGATCTAAATATTAAAGCAAACACTGTATCTGCTGGGAAATAGAATAGGGAGAACTCTAGAAGACACTGACACTGGCAAAGACTTCAAGAACAAAGCCCCATTTGCACAGGATAAAGTCTCAACAACTGGGGCCTCAGTTTATTAAAATGCTTTTGCACAGCCAAAGAAACAACCAGCGAGTGAAGAGAGCTCACAGTGTGGGAGGAAAATGTTGGTGAGTTGTGGGTCAGACAAAGGACTATTTGTGCCCAGCTTTGAAAACAAATCTCAGGGGAAATAAAGTGTGCCTGAGGCTGCTTTTCAGTGCGCAATGTGGACCATGGAATCCTACAGTCCCCTTCAGTCCTGATGGTCTGCAGCTTCAAATTCCGAGCCAGGCAGGTGAAGAGCAGCTCCACTGGAAAAGTCAATGAAACCACACAGGTTCTCCCACATTTCCTCTCAGTCACCAGTGATTCCCGGCTGAAGCAGGCAGGTGATTCTGCAGTTGTGACACGTGGGGAGACCTTGCAGAGCTCACTCGCGCTGCTGTTCACAAACCTTCTCCCCAACAATGGGCCACAGCCGGTCTGTAAGCAAGGGGAGGCCTCAGGAAGATGTCTGCAGGCTGAGTCTGAGGAGGAAGCGGACTGCCGGACTGCCTCCACCCTGCTCCCTCCAGCTTCCGTGGGGATCAGTGATTGTTCACTGTTTCAGCTCAGAGGGCCACGACTCTGCTGGTTGCATCAGCTGCTACAGAATATTCAGCTGGATTCGTTTGAATGGATGCAAAGATAAAGACAAAACAATATAAGGGACTGGACAAGATCTGGAATGACCTGTCCTGGAAATTAAAGTGCTGGAAAAAAGACGGACACTCATTGGCCAAAACACTGTTTTGTTTGAGTCTGCACTCCGATTTTAAGAAAAAGAAACAAAATCACAATAGTGATTTTCCTTAAAATACACGTTCCAGATTGTGTCTTCGGCTCAGTTAATACTTCTCCAACTAGTTTTCATTCTTTTGAGGAACTATGAATCCTTTAAGAATCTAATCTGATAAGATCTCGGAGTATAAAAACATGAATATAACTTTTATGATCTTCTGAATCCTTGGAGGGGTCATGAATTCAAGAATAAGAACTTCTGTAATGCCCAGAAAATAAGAGCTTTGTTCGGAAGAAAGAACTTGCAGCTTAAACATCCTCCACATTTAATTCAGCAAACACTAAGCCTTGTTAAAAGGCAAAAAGAAAAATATATGTTATGTGCCATAGAATGAGAGTCAGTACCAAGCTCAGAGGCTTATGGTTTGGTGAGGAGGTAGACCCACACACAGGTATTTATAAACCAAGGAAGAAAGAGGTATGACACAGGAGAAAAATTTTACACTTCTCAGACAGCAAGAAAGAAACATATCATGTACGGGTTCCTAGAAGATGTGTTTGATTCTCATGGAAGGGGAGGGCAGAGAGATGCCACGGTTGGGAAAGGAGCATGAGACTAGAGATCCATGGTGTGAGAACCTAGAGGGAATTAAGAGCAAGTCCTCGAGTTTACCGAAAGGTTAGCATGTGAGTAAAACAGAGCATCAGAATGAGTAAGTTAGGACTTAGCTTTATTGCGGAGGGCCTTTATTGCGGAGAATAGGCTGATAGTGAGCTCTGCTGGAAAACAAAAAGGCTTTGGAATACACTGTTTTTGAGCTCTGTTGAGCCCTATTATTCATTAGAAAGAAATAGATCACTGAAAGTGACTCAGATAATAAGGCTTTGTTGTCTCCTATGTAGGAAGTCCAGCAAACATGTATGCAGTTCCAGGATTTGCTTAACATACCAGTGTCATTAAGGACACAAGTGATGTCCACATGTCCTCTCTGACAATGTCCACGCAGTGCTGTTACCTACCATTATGCTTGCAAGGCCACCATACCACACGTTTCATCATACACTGGCACAGTTATACCCACTGGAGAAAACGGGGGCCTCTCCCACGCACGTGCAGGTTTTGCTGTTGTTTTGTTTTTCAGTTAAGCAGTGTTAGTCAGCCTTCTATCACTGTGAAAATTCCCAAGATAACAGAAAGGAGGAAATACTAACTGTGGTTCATGGTTTTAGAAGTTTCAGTCCATGGTCAGTTGGCTCTATTGATTTAGGTCTGTGGCCAGGTACAAAATCATGGTAGGGAGCACTTTATAGAGCAAAGTTATTCACTTCGTGGTGACTAAGAAGCAACAAATAGAGGGGGGATCAGGTGCCAGCACTCCCTGCAAGGCTACTTCCGCAGTGACCTGACTTCGCAAAGGTCTCAGTAACAGCACATCTCAGTAACACCACAGGCAGTGATCAACCCTTCCTCATGTGACCTGGAGGAATACTGAACATTCAATCCACAATTAGGAGGAAAGTCTTTCCAAAATGCCTTCCAGAAGATTCCCTTTATCCTCACTGACTGGACTACATGCTGAGAAACTGGAATTTTCATCACTTGGAGTTTTCTACAGCAGAAGTTGGTTCTGCCCACAAAGAGAAGCAGGGGGCAGTGGCTGCTGAGCAACAGTGGTGTTGGACCTTGAATGTCTACCTGCACGTCCCACTGACCCCCCCCTATTAATGATATCTTGCAGTTGCTGGATGTCTATTTTGTGTGCCAGACACTTTCAGCATCAACCATATGGCAAATAATCACCTCATTGGTTTCTGGTGAGGAATTTGAGGTGCAGAAAACTAAGTAACAAATTTCTAAGATAGTCAGTGGCAGACAAGACTAACTCACGTCATATCCACAATCCTAATCACGGCACACAAGTGTCCCCAATGGTATATTGTCTAATAGGAATCTAAAACGTTGTCACTTCTGTTCCCTTCAAAAATGTTATTCAAGACACTATCACTCAGAGACTGCTAGTCACAAAACCTTTCTCCCACTCTATCTTCTTCCAGACACTCCAGAGCAGTCCAAGTATAAGTTTCAACTCTTTATTGACCTCAGATCATTGGTATGATTTGGTTATTTTCTATTTCCTTTGAAAATTGTTGAATCCTGGTCAGATCTTTCCATTTAATGCAGTATAGCACATGGATCACAAGTTCTTGATAGGGGATGCTCACATACCAACCTGCAGATTTCAACAGGATGTTTTATACTATCATGATCCTAGGAAGATTTAAATGAATGTGTAATAGCATTCTTTTTTGAATCACCGAGAGAGAGAGAAATCAGTACTTGCTGAACTGCGTTAAGGTACCCCAGAGGGAAGCCCAAAGGTCAGGATGATGAGCAGGCATTCATACACGGGGATGTGTGCCCCTGAAGCCATCAGAACATGGAAACACCACCCGAGAAATGAAAGTGTAGTACACAGAGGGGTGAACATGAGCTGCAAGGTCATCTGGAAAGCAGCTGGTAAATTATCACCCATGGGTGAATTTAATATCCCAATAACCTTTTAGATTTGTGGCAGCCCATACATAATTTAACATGTTTATAGTATACGTCACATGACACTGCTATGGAAGAAAAACTGCAATTTTTGGTCAAACTCAAGTTCTTGTAACTAGCAAAAGGATCCTACATAAATAGACTGTCAGACCTGAGTCCCAGGGTCAGGTATTTATATCTAACAAAGAAATCCAAGCTTGATGTACTCACAAGGTTCCAGTCGGTTTTCATGGAAATCTTTAAAATACTATCTTTGCTCCTTACCAGAGTCTTGTGTTTCCCAAGGTAAGGACACCATCAACTCAAAAAATGTTCTCTCTCCGAAATCTATGAATCTCCCAATCCCAAACTGCTCTGCCTGAGGACATTTCAGCTCTGTCTTTCTTGCTCTGCCGCTTCCTCCTCTTTCTTCTTCTTCTATTGAATATTAGAAAACGATAATTCCCAAAACACACGCCCATATTTAGTAAATAGTGTTGGTAATTTCATATTTTTCTTCCTCTTGTAAATCATGCTGCCCTACATTATACTCTGTATGAGTTTACCTTCGAGGTGTGATAAAAACATGGTGACTGCTACTGGCACTTGCCATCCCACGGAAAGGCAGCTCCTTAAAACATCAAGGTGGGCCCTCACCAACCCTACTCCTCACATGTGGCACTGTGCAATTTCTGTCTCTTCCCCAAAGTTGAAATGACGATGAAATGTAAGGGTTTTAATCAACTCAGAACACACCATAATGCGTTTAGGAGCCTGCCTTTCCATGGGATGGCACTCGGCAGTAACATTCGCTGTGTTTTTTAATCACACCTTATGAAGATACTTACAAAAGAGGACTTTCAGAACTGCTTCAGAAACCAGATGTGAGAATGATAAGTGTTTAAAGCAAGAGGAGTATTTTAAGGGGGAATTAATGGTAGTGTGTTTATTAATGTAATGTTTTTTAATTCAAACATTCACCATGTATTTCCATCACATGTAAGTCAAGAGAAGGGAAATGATAAATTAAATGATATTTTTATAGATAAAGCCAGATACCTTTACTGACGCAATCTCCATAAAGGACCAAGGTGCAACAATTATGCAAAATATGAAGAAAATACACATTCAAGACAAAATCTGTCTGTATATGGATAATTTTTAAAAAATTTAACAGACCTGGAAACTCAAACACATGACAGTAACTGGGGCTAGAGAGGAGAGAGGAGAGAGGAGAGAGGAGAGAGGAGAGAGGAGAGAGGAGAGAGGAGAGAGAGAGAGAGAGAGAGAGAGAGAGAGAGAGAGAGAGAGAGAAGCACCTCAGTATGTCTGGAGAGAAATGGTTCGAGGAATCTAGGCAGAGTATCCTGGGGAAGCTCACAAACTGCTCTTCCTCTCCACAGAGCTTAGAGGGTAAGAAGCACAAATGGCTGGAGCATCCTCCTCAAAGTCAGTATGGAGAAATTCACAGGCACATAGTTGTAAAACAGATAATGCAGAGGATTCTGCCTCTGTACGGCAATAAATTTCCCTGTGCGACCTTCTCTTTGGAAGTATGTTAGTCACAGCGATGTGCCACTTGCTTAATTAGGGCAGATCCCGGGTCCAGGAGGGAGACATGGAAGAGATGTGAGGAATAAAGAAATTTCCTTCCGACCCCCAGATGCAAGGCTCCGAGAAAGACAGATTTTCATGCTCCCTCATCACTGTCAGCCTGAATCACAGACATTCTAGATATCGAGGCTGCTCCTGCGTGAGAACCCACACTAAGTGAGCACCCCACACAGCAAACTGCACTGTCAAGATGAGGGGCCTTTCTGTCCATGTGATTTCTATTATTTAGCTTCATGGCATAGAAATGAAACCAAGTCTCAGTCTCCACCTTTCGATCTTGGTTATTATGCTGCGATTCACCAGTCTGAGGAGGTCAACTGCATTTTAAAAGATACTGCTTTTCAAGGTTAACATAAAATATTACAGGAAGCTAATAAGTAAAAATATGTGTATTATGGTGATCCTATAATCCTAATATCAGAACATGAACCTCAGTACAACACTGGAATAAAAAATGAAAAGCATATAAGCTTTAATACATATTTTTTTCTCATTCCCTTAAAGCACAATTAAGAAAAGCAACAAGAATAAAACTCCAGAGATTAGTCAGTAAGCAAAAGTCACAATTTCTGTTTTTCTATGGATAGAACTAAAAATAGGCTAGAGAAGGAGAAAAATACTTTATACTTTTAAAAATAGAAATCAATAAACACAACAACTGACTTCTCCAGTAGATCATTTTTTCTTTGCTTTGTCAGAGTGCTAAGGCACAGTAGGATACAATTTGCCTAAAAGGCAGTTCGAGATTTAAAATATACGACATAAAAATGAAATTTAAATACCTTAAAACTACAAGAAAAAGTACTAATAAATAACAAAGATTTGTTTTGGCTGGGGAAACATCCCAAAGAAGTGTATTGGTTCTTCTGTTAAGATGAAGTTGGAAAACACTGGAAAAAAAATCATTTAAATCCAATAACTTCTTTGACAAAGGCTGTAGGTTACATTATTAAAGGGGATCCCTAAAGGGGAATATCTGAGTTAATAATAACCTTAATACCCAAGATACTGATCTGGCAAATTAGCTGGGGATTCCTACATACAGAGCGAAGGACAGGGTTGTTCAAATGTGAGCTAGGACAGGGTCAGAGGCGGACCTAGGTCTGCAACATGTCGGCCCCACCATGGGTCCAGGTTTTGAGGGGATTAAAGTTATACACTGTGGGGCCATTTTTAAAATAAAAATAATATAAAATTAAGAATAAAATGGAATGCATATTTATTGGAAGGGAAATCGAAATTAAAGAAATTAATAGATACTTAAAGACTCACATTCTTCTCTTCTGAGGCACCCTCCTGTGTGTTAGCAGAAATGAGGAAATAGAAATGTTTGCTGATGGCACCCTGCTTTCCCACCCCACCTGGCCCAAACCCTGTTCTCAGAGAGACTCTGTGTCTTAGGCTTCAAAACCATCACTGTCAATTCACCTTGGGACGCAATGTTCCATTAGACGCTGTGATGGCTGATTGTCAAGTTAAGTACCACCCACCTAAACTGGCTCTGCACCCTAGGGAGGATCATCACCAGAATGGTATAAGAGGGAAACAGACAGCAGGACTGCTGGCTTCAGCTTCCTTTGGGGAGCCCCAGTCTTCCCTTTCACTTGGACATTGCTTCCTGGCTTCCAGCACTGACCTTCAGTCCCCTGGTGCAGACCCTTAGTCCTCCTGATATGGACTCACAGGGGACACCACAGTGAGCTCCAGTCCTTCGACCGGATGTCTCAGATGCCCAGAGCACACACAGCCCTTCCGCACTTTTACACAACCACTCCGTGGACAGCCAGGCAGCTGATCTTGTAAATTCACACGTATCTGTATATTTTGTACTAAACCCATTTCTGTAGTAAACAATGACTGACAGAGTGCTCGTTCAAACTTTCAGTGGAGCAATTCCTGCCAGCAGCCCTAGACTATGAATCAGGAGCTAAGGACATGAACCCGGGCTGCACCGCGACACTAGGACACTGAGGCTGTGCTCTGAGCTTCCTCCGTGGTTACACAGCAGAACACATTTGCTGAGACTGCTCCCTATGGATCACGCAACGCTGACCTCCAGCCCGCTCAGATTGGGCGTTGCCAGTCTGCATCCTGCTGTTTTGTTGCTCAGGCTAGCACCCCAAGTCCTCCTCGACTGTATCATTTCTCCCTCCTCCAAGTGAGTCTTGTACAGATCCAACCCGCCTCAAGCTGGGCTCTGCTACATCATTTCACCATCACTGACTTTGAAGACTGTGACACTTTGGGTCAGTACATCTGCTTCTGCTATTCTACATCACCCTTCACACTGCTGTCACAGCTATTTAATTTTTCAGTTCCGGGGTCAAATACAGGGTCTCATGCATGCTAGGCAAACACTCTACTACTGAGGTATGCACTAACCACTACCACGATAATTTTAAAGACAGTAATCTTATATTTTCCTCCCCTCTTTAAAATACGTCCATGGTTTCCAGCCTATGTTTAAGTTTAAATTTCATAATAGGACTAACTGATGTTAAGGTTTGAATTTCATAATAGGACAAAGAAAGCCACACATGATCTATCTCTTGCCCCCACATTCAAATCAAAATCATGCCAAAGTGCTTGTTAGTCTCATAATCCCACATGACCATCAACACAATATCCTTCTGGTGACCTATGGAACTTCCAAATTGTTGATGGTATGACTGGTTATACTGGAACTGGGCTTTTTCTGGCACCCAAAACATGTTCCAATAGTCTGAGCAATTACTGTAGCTGGCCTCTAGAGTTGAAGGTGGTCACAAACCCTGAGTACAAGAAAAGATCATTACTGTTCAAATTCCAATTTTAAGAATGCTATTCCAAATTCCTTGGATTTCCTCTTGCAAGCTTTGCTGGTTAAAGGATTAAATGCCACAGATAATTCAAGGCAGTGCACATCTTTTATGGGGACTGAGGGTTGTAAAACATGTCTATGATCCAACCCAAAGATTTATTGATTTTTCTGTCCTTTCATTCAAAAGTGTTCACCTTCAGGCCAAAATCTGTGGGATTTCTGAAGGTAGGCCAGGACACTGCGGAGATTCCACTTCATACAGCAAAGGACAGCCCAGTGCAAAAGTAAGGCACCTCGGGGTGCACTTCTGAATCCCAGGTCTCACCTCTATTTCCTACACGATCCTCACACCCTGTATGATGTGCACAAAGTCAAAAGAAGTATTACAGAGGCAGACTGGGCCCTGACGCTAGCTGGTGACAAGGCTGGACTCTGATTACAGACCAATTTTAATACCTTACTGAATGACTTCAGTTCCTTTAACCTCCTTTCCTCTGCTTATTAAATTGGTTGGTGAAATTTGCATTCCTTTCTCCAACCAGATTGTTATTGGGAATGTGTTAAGTATTTGTGTATGGCTTTGTTAAATATTTTTAATAACACACTCTCTGTATCTTCTCAACCATCCTGGGAAGATAAATCTCATTCTTTCTTCTTTTTCTCTTAGCCACAAGTCAGAAAGCTGTAGTGGCCTGACCAAGATGAGCTTGCAGATAATGCAGGAGAGGACAGCTCTGAACCTGCACAGTCTGAACCCTGAGCTGGAGAACTAAACACCAAACTACCCAGTCTTTTTGAAGAGGGCAATTGAAGAAAAAACTTAAAAGTGTTGCAAATTTCAACTTTTTGCATTCCCACAGCTCAATGATAGTTTCTCTTTGTCTCTATTTTTGCCTGCAGGCCTATCAATCTATCTGTCTGTCTGTCTTTTTTGTCTACCTATCTATTGATCTCTATCTCTTTCTAACTAACAGTGTATTATTTGTTCTGCTACCTGCCATCCTGGATGCAAATGAGTTGAAACACACACCTGCTTACATTGCACACCACAGCTGTGTTAGACTTGCTGACATTTGAATTAAATGATAGAGAAATTAAGGACTATGAAAATTTAGTAGTCCTCAGCTAATATTAGGTAAAACCTTCTCAGTTTAAGAATTTTAAGTTTTTTTTTTTTAATTGCTGTGTGGTGCTGGATGCTGAACTCGGGGCTTCTGCGTGCAAGGTGAACAGGCCACCTTTGAGGTAGACCAACAGCCCAAGCTGGGGGCTCCGACCACTGCATGCCTTGATCCACTTCGCACAGAGGAGAGAGGGTTTTGTTGTTTTCATGTAGGAGATGGAAATGGGCTGGTGATTAGGTACAGCATAATCCAACCTGGACCTTCTTTGCTTCTGATGTGGAACTGGACTCTTGGAAGACGATTGCCTTATTAGCTCCTCTACCATCTTGACCCTCAGATCACCCCTGAATGAATTTGCTGTGTGCATACAGTGGTCACATTCACCAAAGAGTGAGACTTCCTGAGAACCTACAAAACTACCTGTCTGCTACATGCTGATAAGACATTTTGTGAATTGGAAATCACTCAACTGACCATAATCAAATCCAGGGAACAAGGCTTCCAGTAAAGGAGGTTAAGGAAAGCTAGAAGCAAGTGACAACTCTATTCTACCTGAGAAATTAGTGGCAAAAAATGGATAACTGTACCTGTTGGTTTTCCAGACTCATCACCCTTTAATTCTAAATTAGCATCAGTGAAATGCAGGAATTCTAAATCCTATCTGCTCAGGAAAATGCAGGTCACCGGGAACCTATCTGCTTTCTGGTCTGGTGAAAAGGACTGGGCCCTTGGTGGTTAATTCTCTGCTGATAGCAGCCACACTGTTTGCAGTTGGGGGTGGAGCCTCTGAGGGGTCCCCATCTCTGGCCAGAGGGTTCCAGGAAGGACTCACCAGGAGAGTGAGGGCAGGAAAGCAAGCGAGTCTGCTGGACCTCTCTTCTGCCACTGGAGAAGGCACAGGGTGAAGGCAATCTATATTCTTGAAAATGGAATCTCCTCTTTTAGTTTCCTCAGATTTTTTACTTTAAATTGCCTAAGATTAATGTGGCAAAAATAAAATGCCCCACAGGCTGCTTATTTGGACGCGTGCTACAGCACATAAAAGTGAAGAATTAGCATAGAATGAATAATTTATTTAGCGCTTTACTCTTGTTTTAAACATCAACTCCAGGAAGGCAATGTGTACTCAAGCAATAAATCACCGCTTAGCATTCTGTCACAAAGAGAAGATACCACTTGGCAGGATCCCTGTGTGGCAGTGCCCGGCAGGGAGGCAGGTACAACAAAGAGAAAGGTGGCACTCTGACATCAAGGGATTTTGCTTGGGTCTGGAGGAGGCTATTTTAGAATGTGAGACTGCCCCTTTTTCATTCACAAGGTTTAAGTGAGCACATACTTATGCCCTGTATATAACAATACAACCAGCACAATAATGGATCAATAGTAATATTACTTATACTCATTGCAATTTCTATGGGTCAGATGTGTGAGGGGCAGTCCGCTGAAACAAAACAAGCTCTAAGTCCTTGATCTGATTGCTGTCTTTGGAGGTTTCTGCCAAGCTGAAGCCATTTAAATGGAGATGTACACAAGAGGACATGAAGACTTGTCTCACAGGAGGATGGCAAGCAGGAAGGCTCAAACAGAAATGTCATCACAGCCAGGCTGTGGTTCAGCAAAAGTGCTAGAGACAAGGAAAATACTTCCTAGAAATCTGCTGGGGGCACAGCAATTCCAATGCGAAGGCATTTGATCTGTGGTTCAGAGCAATTATGCTGGTTTGGTACAACTCAGAGAGGGCAGGAAGGAAATAAGAGAAAGCAGCCATAGAAGCAGCCTAAAAAGGATCATCGGCAGGGATGCACAATGACCTCAACAGGCTTCACACCCCATGTCCCCAGGACAGATGGCCACAGACTCCGGAAAGGAAAAGCAAAGTGAGTCTCTAAAATGAGGCTGCCAAAGCTGTTATTTACCCCCTGGCTAATTATAGAATCAATCTGCATCACAGCCACTATAGGGGAAACCGGACCAGGGCGAAGGAGAGATCACCCCTGGTTCTCTTATGATAATCAAGCCAGACATCAAGGCACTCTGTTGTCTCAGCTTTGTAAAGGTTTTGAGAAAAGATTTTGCTATGGAAAGAAACAAGACAGTTTCCATACTGCTAAAAGACCTCCGATGACACATGTTAAAAATTCTCTCTCTTTCTTCAGTGCCAATGCCACAATCACAACCTGAGGCCTAATGGTCACATTAGCAGTGCGGGCAGCCCTCCACCCTGCCTGTAGTGCTTGCGATTAGCACAGGCTGCAGATTCCTGGCACTAAAGCAGCAGGAGGCCAAGGCCTAGACTCCACACATGGGCAGCAAGAGCAGAACTCTTCCCGTCTGTCAGCCTTCACGGATTTCTGAATCATCTCCTTTCCCTCCAGTTTAAATGATGATGAGGATGACGATGGTGATGACAACAGCACGTCATCTCTAAGTTTAGAGAAATGGTTACTTCTTCACACTACTTTAAGTGGGCTAAGTGAGAATAAATGTTCAGCCTTTATTAAGAAGTTTCAAATGTTCCCCTAAATTGCTGAAAGCTGAAAACACCACGACTGTTTACTAGAATGAAGATAACAGTCTCTGAGAAATACCATGCATGTGATGCTTCCTAGCATCATTATGATACTTGCTGCTAAAAAACAAAATAGGAAAAAAAAACCCTACCCTGATTTTCAGCATTTTATCATATTCAAAGAAAGCTGAAATTGTTGCTGGCTAGCAAATAAAATGCTTCACCCTGAGGAAGAAATTAATCAATGAATAACTATCTGTTGACTGTTTATTAGGTTCAAGGAAGAACTGGCAAGTACCATGGGAGAAAAAGAGATGAATAAGATGTAATTTCTCTGCCTCCAGAATTTACGATCTAGGTAGAATCTGGCTGTCACTCTCATGTTCAGAAACATAAGATGCTCTAGCCCCTGCAGGATTAGATCCCTATTCAATAAGACATGTGAAATCTTTTCTATAGAATACGTCTTTTCTAGTTTATCTGCTCCTACTTATGCAGCCCCGAAATCCTGCTGTTCTGATTGTTCTGCATTCTTTTGAGTCATGCTGAAATTGTGGGCTCCTGAAACTTTTCCAAGTTCTAACACCCAGCTCGGGTTCATCTCCTCTATGAGGTCTTCCAACCTCCCTGAGCTTCATAGATGGTTTCACCTGTGCTTCATTACAGTTGTATGTCTCTACTGTAGCCTTAATACATTATTTTTATTATTTGTTCACCCATGTCTTTCATCAGACTGTAAATTCATTGCTAAACTAAAAAAAAAAATTTCTGTATTGCAACTTGACATAAAGGAATTACCAGTATACTGTAAATATGGTTATAAAACATAGACATGCTTGTGTATGAGACAAATTGTGCAGGTTTACCAGCAACCCTGGCAAATAGTAGGTATTCAGCAAAAAGGTTTAATCAGAATTATACATACCCAGCCTATACCATAATTCACAGAATGACAGGCATGGATTAGATTGTAGAAGGGCAGCACATTCTCAAATGGTCACAGGCATAATGAGCAAGTGCATTTGGAATTCATCTCTAATCCATTCTAGAGATGACAATGTCACTAAAAAATCAGAAAGACAGATGAGAGTCATATGTGGATGGCATGTAATACCTGGCTGGGAAATCTAGACATCTTTCAGCATTTGCATGGTAAAGTATAGAGAGCAGTTAACACGTTTTGAGCAGAAAAGTAGAATAAACACCACCAGAGATATGAAATTTAATCTGACTGTTAGGAAAGAGAGGTTCAGTAAGCATTATCAACCTTTTTCTAAAAAGATGAGATAGCATTTTAGGTTTGAGGACCCCAGAATGTTTATCGTTACTGTGTAGGCCTGCAGTTGTACCATGAAAAGCAACTTTTACACACTATGTCATCATGTGGGAATGCATTATTTATAAAAACAAGGTGCTTGGCTGGATTTGATCTGCATCCTATAGTTCGACAACTCTTGGGTTAGAGGAATTGGCAATTCAAGGTAAAAAGTCATTCCAGAATCTATCGAAAAACTCTATTACAAGATTTTGAAGACTTTTTCCACAGTGGTAGAAATAGAAAGAGAGAAAAGATTGAAAGGAAGAGAGGTGACTAGCAGGTGTAGGTAAGTGGGTACTACAGGAAAAAAATTAAGAGGAACACAGGGTAACTTTTTACAGCCTTGAACAGATAATAAATGACAGATCATTAGGCAAATGATCTAACACTAAAAAACACAAAATTTCAAATCATGAGCTACATCCTGTACCTCTTTTTATTTGTTTTTCTTTTTGACACTTTGAAGCAGGGTCTGACTAAATCTCTAAATTGCCCAGGTTGGGCCTGCAACTGCAATCATCTGCTTCCGTCTCCCAGAACGCTGGGACTGCAAGGCCTGTTCCACCGTGCCCGGTCTTAATATGTTTTCAATCCAAAGTCAATTAGTTGCTAGTATTTAAATTATAAAGGTGACACCATTGCTTCCCTTCAAGAAAAGGATTTTAGAAAACCAGCAATAGAGAGTTTGCAGAGCACGCAATCAGGTAAACGGGTGGAGCAAGCCACCTCCTGCTGGCAGACAGGAGCTTTCCTTCACCAACTGGACCACAGCCGCTGGCATCCCTCTGGACCTCAAAGGGGTTTGAGTTAGCCTTGACTGAACATCCGGGCTTTGGAGTTAGACTGCCAGGCTGATGCCCTGCCTCTGCTACGTTCTGTGGGAGACAACTCTGCAAACCTCAGATCTCTGGACATGAAAGTGTACGGCATTACTTCTATTTCATAGGATTACTTTGAGGATCAGCTGAAAGTTTCATATGCATGGCTCTGCTGCATAGTGGTGCTTCAAATGTTGGATACTGTGACTATCATTGCAGGAAACTGAAGCCTAGAGAAGTTCAATGAATTGTCCACGTTGCCATTCTCAGTTGGTGCCAGCACTGGTACATAACACCTGCTCAGGACTGCAGAGCTACTGCCTGGAATGTGTTCCCCAACTGAGGTCCTTGAGATGTTTGAAAATCCCAACAAACACATTCTCTGCACCAAGAAAATATATTAAAAAGAACAAGTCAGAAACAATAGGTCAGAATGTAAAACCACTTGCATGGGGTAGGCCCTAAAGCAGTACATGGCCCGGCATAAACATGTAGGAACAATATGCTTGTAATCTATTGTTTACCAAAGTAACTTAAAGAAATTCTAAAGCCTTATTGTACCACTGGTGCCAGAATAAAAGCCAGTCGCATCTCAAAGCAAAGTCTGGAGACTTTGGGCTACACTGCACTTGGAGAACAATGGAGGGCTGAATAAGCAGCCAACAGAAGTCAGAGGACCTTTGTCCTGTTTGTGAATTCTCAGTCCTTGACAGTTTCAAAGGTGGAGGATAAAAGCTGCTCAGTCAGCAAACGTCAGCTAATTAGTTCTTCCTACTTGGCGATTGTAAATCAATGACAAGCAAACTTCTAATACTTGTACCCCAGCTGAGGAGTTTTCTGCCACTTACCATCTATCACTTCTGCTCAGGAGTAGCCTTGCTAAGCTCTGTCTAAATAGCATCCACTATTCTGCTTATATGCACCCTCTCTTCTCTGCAGCCTGTAAGGAATATGCTGGGGGCAGCTGTTTGCACTACGCCAAAAGGAGACTTTGTGCGACCAACTGTCATTCAAAGGTCACATTTTCCAAGCTGCTTATAGATTACAAATTAGGCTGAAGTATCGCACACTATATCAAATAGGAGAATAACTGTTAACATGTCACCAATTCTTCCATTCCTATCCTCGCACACTCATTCCCTCTCTGAGCTTTAATTTATTTCATTGAAGTTTGATTCCTTGAACTCTAAACTAAGGTTTTACTTGAATATGAGGGAAAAAACTGTTTCAAGAAATCTGAGTCAATCATAAGCTACAATTTGAACAGAATGAACCCTAAGTCCAGGGTTCCAGGAAATGCGTTAATAGTATCAGCACTGAAGAGGTCTAATATCCACCATAACCCCTCCAACAATTCAAATAAGTTGGGGAGCTGAAGGGGTTCTGACCTATTTGCATCAGGGCATGTGTGATGATTTACTCTGCCAGCAGCTGGCCCAGGTACCTTCTTTGGGAGAGTAATTAAATTTGAATTGTAGCACAATTTTGGAGGCTGAATTCTTCGCACTTCTTTTGGGAGATTATAAATCGCATTGAGTATGTGATGGCAGCTATGGACAGGACATGTTCCACCTTTAGTGAGCATAAAGCCCATTTTGGCACACTCTTCTGAAATTCATTGAGTCACCTCTAGGTAAGGAACCTTGGTTAGAGACAGGTAGGTCATCTTTCTCATTCAGAGAATGTGATTTCAGAGTAGGCACAGGACAGACACAGGCAATGGAGTCATGGGCACCCATGGCCTCAGAGGATTCAAAACACTAATTGACTGTTTCTTTACCTTTGATAATTGTTTCCTTGTCTCCAACACTGCACTAGGGCATATAAAAATCACAGTCCTCAGGAAAATAATCAAATGTTAAGGAAAAGACCTACATTTCAGTTTACGTATCACAGTTTCAGGGACCATATAATAGGCATTTTTGGGTGGTTGTTTATTTGTTCTTCCTGTCCCTCCTTCTATGCCCTTTCCCTCCTAACTTATGAATTCTTCTGCAGTATGAGGCACTGGAGGATTTCTTGAAAAGCTCAGAAAATGAAATAAACACCAAACATCCATTAAAGTTCCTGAGTTTCTGAAAGCTGGGCTCATTTAAATCTATTGACTTTCATCGGTTTTCCAGAGTTTCAAGGCTGTAAGTCTCCAAGAATCACACATCCATCAATAAAGGCACCAGCCACATCCCAGAAATTATTTGTGTAGGTACTTAGGTACCTGAAAGTGGTCAGGTCTAATTAAAACACTATAAAACATAGTCTTGAAATGCATCATGCCTAAAAGGTTGAACTGGGTTCAGCAACCACAGAAAAAGGACATTGTTGAAATGCAGTCAAGGAAAATGAGGTCTTCTGATTCAGCCTAAAATTAATTCCTGGGAGTTTCACTCTACTGAGGTATATGAATAACACTAATATGCACATATATAAATAAAGCTAAATAAGGATTAATATAGAAGTGATGCTAAGAAAATGCCTTCTGTGGTAAGGGTCATCCTTTTTCGATATACTATATATTCATTAGCCAAGGCCACATAGTTTGAGATTTCACAGTAAGTTAGTTAACAGAAGCTAGAAATATAAATGGAGAACTGAGCCCAGCTTTAAGGGTAAGCGGGATGGCTTAGATATCAAGGAGGAAGGTGATACACATCTTCATAGAACTATTACTATTTCCAGTAATCAACTATGTATCAAGTATGTATATATACCATACATATAACCTATAATTACACAGATTATACATACATAACCTTTTCAGAGTGGTCAACAGTTCACACTATCTTTCACATTTTCTTTCTTACGGTTTGACTTTGTCTTCAGTTCCTTAAAGAGATCAGTACTACTGTCATGGTTTATGTCGGTGGCCCCCAGGCCTCATGTATTTGCATTGTACATTTGTGACTGGTTCATTGTCTAGTGCTTGGATTGATGGTGTCAGTCCTACACCCTCCTAGGGGGTGGAGCCAGGATGTGATGTAATGGCAGGAAGAAGGTGTGTCTCTATTTTGCTAGTTTCTGCCTTGCTGTTTGCAGCTGCCATAAACAGCAGCCCCGCCATGCCACCCTGCCTTGGAGCCAACTGAGTATGGACTAAAGCCTCCAAAAACTGTAAGAAATAAACCTTTACTTTCCCAACTTTTGGCATCAAGTATTTTGTCTCAGCGATGAGTGAAAAGTAACTAAGACAAAATTTGGTACCAGGAGTAGGCTCATCACTGTGACTATACCTGACCATGTTTTTTGAGAGGCTTTGGAAATGGCTTGTGGGCAGAGTTTGGAAAGGTTCAGACATGTCACCTGGATGCACAGAGCTAGAGCAACTTAGGTTGTTCTGTAGAGGAGATTCTGGCCAGAGCTCAGGAGACCACAAGGCTGACAGAAAGCCTGATGGTAAAGACCAGGCTTGCGAGGTTTCTGCTGGGAAGGAGGACTGTATTGGTTGTTGGCCTCCCTATGATGTGTGTTATGGCTTGGCAGAAAGTTTGTCTGCATTTTGCTCATGCCCAGAGACTTTGCCTGAGACTGAGATTAGGGGTAATAAACTGATTAGTCTGGCAAAGAAAATTTCAAGGCAGTCAAATGTTGAGGCTGTGGCATGGCTATTGTTGGGGGCTTTTAGCCAGATCTATCAAATCAGGAGCAAAGAGCCCAGCAGGATAATTTAAAACACTGTGAGTTTGGCCAGAAGAAAAACTCCAGTAAAGCTGTAGATTGTAAAGATACTGCCGAGACCTTGATTGCTGAGAAAAAACAGAGAGATAAAAAAGATGGCCAGGGGGCATCCCAAAAAGCAGTGGGTCTCCACCCTTTGCAGCCCCAAAACTGCAAAAGTGAAAAAATTTTCTCAGATGAGAAAGCTTCAGAGCACCATGCTCCAAAATGGCACAGGAGGCCACGTGAGGTTCCAAAATGGCGACAGCCACATGAGGTTCCAGAATGGCGGCAACATAGCAAAGCTTTTCTTCACAATCAGGTTCACAGAGCCCAGTGATCTAGGCAATCGACCCCTATAACCAAGAGAAAAAAAAAAGCCTAGCTACTGCTCCAGCTGGCAGCAAGCCTTGGCGGCATCCACATGGTGTTGATTTTAGGCACAAGAAAAATGCACAAATTCTGAGGGTAAAAAGGCTTCCACCTTGCTTGCAAAGGGCCTGGGAGGTCAAGCAGTGTGCCCTGAGAGGGCAATATATAAAGATGTAAGGATAAAGCCAAAGGTACAATAGAGACCCCAAAAGTTTAAAAAAGCCAAAAATGTGGATCATCCAAGAAAAGCTGCAAAAACTGAGCAGAGAGGGTTTAAGACAAAAGCTGCGGGAGCTGAAATCCCTAAAAGGGAAATCACCCAAGCCTTTTGGAGCTTGCAACCAGATTGCTTCAAATGCTGAGCATAAAACTCTAAGACTTACTGTTCGCCCTGCTGGATGTTGGACTTGCTTTGTTTCCAATGCTTTATATTCCCCCGTTTGTAACTTTTGGAATGGTGATGTTTATTTTGTGCCTTTGCATTTCAGAAATGTTTAACCTTGTTTCACTTGTACCGGGGGTTACAGTTAGGAGTTTACCATAGATACTGGAGGTGATTTGGGACTTGGACTTCTCAGCAATGCTGAAAATGTTAGGACTTTGGCAACTCTTGGAGATGGACTAAATGTCTTTTATATAAAGGTAACACATGAGTCTCTGGGGGCCAGGGGTGGAATGTCATGGTTTATGTCGGTGGCCCCCAGGCCTCATGTATTTGCATTGTACATTTGTGACTGGTTCATTGTCTAGTGCTTGGATTGATGGTGTCAGTGCTACACCCTCCTAGGGGGTGGAGCCAGGATGTGATGTAATGGCAGGAAGAAGGTGTGTCTCTCTTTTGCTAGTTTCTGCCTTGCTGTTTGCAGCTGCCATAAATAGCAGCCCCGCCATGCCATCCTGCCTTGGAGCCAACTGAGTATGGACTAAAACCTCCAAAAACTGTAAAAAATAAAACTTTTCTTTCCCAACTTTGGGCATCAGGTATTTTGTCTCAGCGATGAGTAAAAAGTAACTAAGACAACTACCAATTAGAAAAAAATGTTAAACATTCTGGAAAAGACAAACCTTAGTTTTCTGACTGAAGTTTACTAGAACTGCATTTCAAATTCAAAACTGAATCAGAATTTGTTTAAAACTCACCTTTTAATATTTCTTCTCCTAGTGTTAGTTTTTAAAGGTAAGAAATAACCAAATTACAAACATTTGATTACTCTTGAATGCAAATTATTGAAAACTCTTTGCTATCAGGGATTTTACAGCATTTTCCTTATGTTACAGTTTTACAGAACAAGGGTATAATAAATTTTGGTCAAATGAATAGAATACGAAAGGTGCTAATAAGAGGACATTTATTTTTTTTTAATTTTATTTAAAGAGAAAAAAAAGCAAAATAGAAAAAAGGGTAGAAATAATACAGAATTTCAAAAAAAACAGTAAGAAATCACTAGTTGATAAATTACATATTGTCCTCTTAGAAACAGTTGTTCATGTTACAAAATTAAAGCATACAAAGTGGACATTCAAACAGTGAGGCTGCAAACAGTTCTGTTCAGTGAGCCAACAAAAACTTAGTAATATGGTTATCAATCCTACACACTTAAACGTGCATGCAGTTATATCCTTTAGAGCAATTTTTTTCCTCCTTTTGTTTTTTAAGTCCATTATCTGTTTAGTTATATCATATTTCAGCTTTCTCAGTACCTTACTGATCTGCTTTGTTGTTGTTATTTCCTTTTTAATCACCTTATATAATTCTGCTGTTTTCTTTTTGAGTTTCTCCTCATAGGGATGCCCCATGGATCAGCTTTGGTGGAGTTGGGAGGTTTTGGAGGTATTTTGTTACCTTGTTTTCTCATGTTCTATTGTTTTTTATTTAATTTTTTTTATTAACTTGGAGGTAGTAATATACAACAGAACAGGATAGAATAAAGCCAATTGAGACAGTGCAATGAAACTGGTACAGAACTTCACAGCAGGTTACCAGGATAACAGTAATAGGTACCACTGTATATCTCGTTATCTTCACAATAGTTGTTCTTTCAATCAGGTACAGCAAAATCAAAAGAAATACAGAATATTATAGAACTTATCCAAACAGAATATTGAATAGAGCAATACCATTCATCAGCACAGAGCAAAATGGTGATAAAAATATTTGCCTTCAAAGAGATAGTAGAACAAAATCCCCCTTACTTGGTATATTACATATGGTCAACCTCCCAAGAGATGCTCAGATCTCTGGCTCCCACTTACTTTGGGCTAGAGGGGGGAGGATGATGGCATGTTGTAGGTGGCAGGCTGGTTGCTCATTTGCTCAGCGCCCTAAGTTCCAACATGGCATGGATCTCAGGAAATGCTGTTGCTTCTTGCCCTGGGGTCGCAGGGGCTTGCCAGACCACAGCCACTTACCAGAGCGGCAGGCTGGTTGCTCATTTGCTCGGTGCCTTCTAAGAGAACATTTAAATGAGTGCTAATTTTTATTTAGTTTGGCAACAATATGCAATGATTAAGGACAAAAAGTGATTTTTATTATTATAGGCTTATCTATATGAATTTCTCACAATGCTATTAATCCTGAAATCTCTGAGACAACTAAATATGATAAACATATAAGTAAAATACACTGTTTTCTTATCAAATTGTTTAACATGTCTGAAAAGCAAATATATTTTCAGTGACTTATTGATTAGAGAATTATTATTTCTCTTTATCCATTATATTGGATAACTTCTATTTACCTGTTTTCAAGTTTATTGATTTCTTCTTGTCACTGTGCCCAATCTACCCTTTCAGTTACTGTTCTCATTTCAGATAGTAAATTTCATTTCTAGAAGTTATATTTTTATTCTTCCTCCATAGTGTCCACTTCTTTTCTGAGATCCCTATGCATTTTTTTCAGTGTGGTCATCTTTTCTTTAAACCCTTGACCATATTTCTGTTGCTTTCAAATCTCTGTTGCTCTTACATCAGGGCCAGTTTCTCTGGACTACTTTTTCCCTAAACCATTGTTCCCTTTCTGTTTTCTTTTCTTTTTCTCTTTTTTTCTTCTATCTTGGTGCAACTCATGGTGTTTGGTTTTGTTATTTATTGTCTAATGGATATTGTACTTTGAAGGGATTTAGATTTTACCTCCTCTTGAAGCACATTTTTGCTCATAGCAGTCTACTAAAAATTTACTACTGGATCATGTGGGACATGCAGAGGTACAGCTTTATCCTTTAGTAGGATAAGACAATTTGGATTTCACATAAACTTCTGGAAAATTTCATCATTCCGGTATACAGTCTTTATTCCTAACAATGTGTCCCTTCCGTACTCTGATGGAAGGTTCTTGTATTTACAAAGTCCCTCTTAGTGCTCAGAATTTAAATTCCAAACTGTTTCCTTACAGTGACCAGCAACTGAAATACTTTTTCAACCCCTCCAGTGTTAAAGTTGTTTCTATCTCTTTCAAGGGGTCAGAAAGGATTCTTCTGTGGCTTTCTTTCTGTGGCTTCTCCATTTCTAAGATGTCCCCACAGTCTCTCTCCAGTCTGCGCACCCCAATTTCCACCCACTGGGCCCTTGTGAGTAGGAGTTTCGTCTTGACCTCCAGCCATCACACACTATGGAGCATCCTGGAATGCTCTCTAGTTACGGAAGGAATTTCCATCAACACAGTTCCCAACCAGTGTGTTTCCAGGTCTTCATGGTTTAGATCTACTTTAGTTCCTTGTTAATTTGTTCCCGTTTTCCAAAATTTCATTTTCTTCCTAAGATTTTATAGTTATCATCTGCAGAAGCAGTAGGCTAATATAACTTTCTTCACTGTCATCCTAGCACTGTTTTAAAACCACAACAACTGTCTTTTATAAGAGCTGTATCTTTTTAACCCTACTATAAAACTGCTTTGGACTGACAGTGAATACCATCATCATCATCATCATCATCATCATCATCATTATTTTATTACACAATCATTTGCTTACTTATGTCTAGAACTTCCTTTTTTTTTCCTTTTCTTATTTTATCCAAGGTGACTTCCTGCAAAACCAACTATAATAGAAGGTGATAAAAAGAAGAAATATACTGATAGCGTTAAAAAGGAATAAAAAAGCTATTTCACCAAAGTCATCGCTCTCTCCTGTCACTATATTGCAGAAGAATATGGGAAACTACCAATCTGCCATTTCTTTCCTGCATAGTGCCCAATTAAGCCATCAAAAGAGGTAATGGGAGAGGCAGATCGAGTCTCTACCCCACCCATTAACACTGGAATGCACTTCTAGTCTGTGCAGCAGAGTCCCACCCACACCCATTTCACCCAGGGCAAAGGGATCTATCCACCTACACCCAAGACCTAAGAGGATGGTGAGCTTAAAATTATGGTTTTTTTTCCCCAAACAAAAGTGGCAGGAAGGGCAGCATCCATACCACAGCTCACAGAAGGCTGGTGAATGAAAACTCTATTGGCTTTGAATGCCATGGGTTAAAATGAGGCTGCATTGCACAACTTGGAAGGAGAGACCAAAAATCAGATCAGGCCTCAGCTCACCTTCTCAGCGCCTCCGAGAGTCCATCTACTTTTGGAGAGAATCCCATTTCCAGAGAGCCACTGGATTGAAAAACGGGTAGAAATTTATTTTAGTTTTAGCATTCTCTGCACGGTTGTAGAATTTTAAGGGTAAAGTAGGGCAGCTTCCAGGCAGCCTCTGACTGCTATTCCATAATTAAACCCTCGCATCGTGCCTGGGTATCACTGGAGTAAGTACATTAATATTTAACACAGCACTATACATGGTTGCAATGCTCTACAATAAATAAAATCAGCTCTGGAAAAGTGCCTTTTTAACACAATTATAACACAGAAATATCTTTAGACTTTATAATAAACTCCCAGGGGAAAAAGAATCAGAAGTCCTATCACTTAAACTACAGTGTGCTAAGGAGAGTAGCGGAGACTGTTCTGTGAGACAAGGATCAAATATCCCTAAGAGGGGCTTTCTTCTGCTCATTGAAATGATGTTAGGAAAACAGCAAGTGCCTTCCCTAAAACTGCCCTGGAGGCTGTCTGTCTCCCTCAGCGGTACCCTAATTCTGTCACGTTCACTAATAGCAAGCAGTAACCTTGATGGAGGAGAAGTTAAGCTCTCACTTCTTTTGCCCACCTCCCATCTTGAAGCAAGCCTATTCCTGGTCCCCATTTCCCAGGACACCCCAGTGCTGTAGGATCCATCCCACCCTGATGCACTTTCCCGGCAGACCTTGGTCCCCCGTCAGCCGTCACCTTCCTGTTGCCCTTATTTCATAGGACTTCCGCTGAAGCAACTTATACTGGGTCTCCCTCCATTCATACAACCCACTCCAAAGCAGGCGCTTCCTTTGTAAGCTGTATTTTCTTAATTCAGCCTCACTGATGCTGCTGATGATATTACAGGTCATTTATTGAGCAGATGCAAAACATGTGGCCATAGAACAAGCAGTCTTACAATGAAGACAGCTCCGTAACAGTATCAAACCGCCTTTTTAGCATAGCTGTTCACAGGTGCAGTTAGTAACCGGAAGAGAGTGTTTCTGAAGGTCCCTTCAAATCTCACTTATCCTGCATGGTCAAGGGTGAAAGCAAATGCTGAGCCTGTTCAGAAAACATACCCTGCTCAGAGGCACGAACCTCAGAGAGTCTCTTCCCGTTCCACATTTATCTTTTTTCATAATGAATGTTGCTAGTGTTGGAACGATGTGTGAGCATACACATCACAGAGGCAAACCTGGAGCAAAAGGTTGTAACTAAGAATGACAGGATTTAAGAAAACAAGAGCCAATGAAGACTATCTGTCCTTTTCCATTTCTCTATTTTTCCTACTCATTCTGCATGCACATGTAACTAAAGCAGAAGGGCCGCTTCTGAGAAGTTATGAGAATCCTAATTCTTAAATCAAATAGATGCATGAAACAACCAATTAAAAAATAAAATGCTTGTACTTTCATTAGAAGAGTTTCTAACTTAAAGGAGTTCATAAGCCTCTTTTAATCGAGGCACGTTACCCTGTTTCCAAATGAATGAAGATCTCTTAATGTGTGTGTTTTACAATTACAATGGCTGTTAAAATTAGTTTACTTTAGGAGTGTAGTCCCTTGCCACAGCTTGCGGGAGCTCAGCACTTCTCCGGTACCATCAAAGGAAAGTCACCACTCACCTGTTCAGTATTCGGAGACTGACTAATCTGACTTGTGCCTATGTTCAGCGATTCGTCAAATACCAGGTACAGCACAGAACTTTATGATCCGTTGCTTTTGACTTACATTTATTTTTGACATGTAAGGCCCTTGGGATCTAAGAGAGCTTCCCACCCAAACGGAAGCCTATTCTGCATGTGTTCTAGAAGCAGAAATATAATTTCAGCTTTCATGCTTCCTGCTTTCAGAAGTCAAATGGTTCAACAATTCTCCCTAAGGTGACATGATAGACAAGCTGGATAGGAAGGTGGCATTCCCATCTTGGCCTTCTCATCCCTCAAATAAACCAAAGTAGAACATAAAACCCTGAGAAACCTTTTATTTAGATTCAACTGGTGAGCTGGGCCAAGACGTTTGAAAGTACACAGATCTTAATTGTAGTGGGCAGTTCTTACTTAAAAATTGATTTCTCTGAGCAGAGCCTCTCTGTGTGAGTCCTCAACACATGCCTGCCTGCTTCACTGAAAAATCCAGCTATGGCTTTTGGAACAGGTTCAACGGAACCAAGGAAGAGTGAATCCATGATTTGTAACCCTTAACATCACTGATAATTATCTGTCTTTGATTAAAAAGTTATTATCTCTGGACTGGAGGTGGATTTTAATTCCTATGTACCTTACAGGAAATGGTACTGGGGCAAAGGGCAAAGAATAATGAGGGAGAAATAGCAGAGGGAAGAAAAGAAGCAGGAGAGCAAGAAAAGAAGAGAAAAATAAAGCACACAGTCCCGGCTGTATTACATCATTTTTGCATCTTCCCTTTTTAAACTATGTAGATGTCTCATTAATTTCTACATTTAGAATCTAATTCTGAGGGCAAAAGTAAGTTTTGCTTTCTAGTCTTTTTATCTCCACAAGTACCAGTGACAGATCTGAAAGAGAAGGAAGTATTTTAAGCAATTAAACATCCTATGATACAATGGGCCTCGGTGTGAATACCTTTGCAGTGACTCAACTGGGAGACAGACAAAGTGAATGAAAAAGGCGAGGACTGAGCAAACAACCCAGGATCACAATGGCCAGGCTGCTGCAGGCTTCTCTGCAATTGCTCTGTGGTGCATCTCTCAGGCGCTGGAGTCAGGATGGCCTGAAAAGCAAGGCTGTGACAAAGGAGCCCCTGGGTTCTGTATGTGCTGTGTATACATGATGCTCAGACTTCCTCTCCGATGGGCAACTGGAGTGTCTTCTGTATGCGCTCAAGCTAGGAAAATAGGGGTTGATTTCTGACTTAATGTCAGTGGACCACTACGGTGTGAAAAGAAGAATACACTTATCATACCTTTCCCCAAGATGGGAGGCCTATACAATAGTACTTAAGACTTGTACCGCAGAGCCCATTACCACACTTTCTTGTTGGCTCCAAAATATGGATAATATCTTGTAGAGCTTTCATGTCAATTGTAGGCACTGTATCTTAGACCAAACTCTATGCATATCTGCAGAACTCCATGTGGAGCTAGAGATAGTTTATCCCTACTGCACCCCTCTCCAGGGGATCTTTATGGTCAGGTCTTTAAAATAGCTTCCAAAGATTCAGTTTGTGGGACTAGCTTTATAGGAGGCTCTGATAAAGGTGTGTTTTAGTACAAACACATTCACAACTCAATACAACCTTCCAGCAGCCCTTCTGCTATTTACTATTCTCATTTTACAGAGAAGGTTATTGAGACTCAAAGAGAAAAAGAATACTTTATCTATGGAAGACACAGGAATGACAATGGCAGAATTTTGAATGAGCTTTTTTTATAGAGGGATGCAGGGGAATTTATTTTTTAAACAAAGAGTTTCTACAAGCTCAAAATGGGATAGCTTTTGTTGTTGTCCATTCTAGAACAAATTATTCTCTCAACTCTGGCATTGTGTCATGTCCTAATGGTCATAGCAGATGGTACCAGCATTTTATTGTATGATGATACAAGAAAATACTCTCCTGGAAGTTAAAAATCAACACAGTAAGGTTTAAATTTCTAAGTATACGACATAAACAGGAAGCATCTGATATACAGAAGAGAAAATGAGAAATATTCTTTATTAAATGTCCTGATAAGAAAGACAAACTCATTCAGCTATTACTATAGGCCCTTTAAAGCTCTAATTAAAATTAGTCCTAAGGGGTTTAACACAACCAGCATGATATAAAAGTTATATTACCTACAGAATTAATTCTGAGGTCAGCTCTTTATTTAAATGACCACAGCATGACAAATAACCTTCAGGAATGTGAGCAATGTCTTAAAGATTAAGAGTCAGAAAAAAATAATATAATCAGATATTGTTTCTCTACATGTTAGTGTTTGGCTTGTAACTCAGTTCTAAGTAATCAAGAAATAAAACATAGGATTATACCATATGAGCAGCAAATGAACATTGCAGAGACACAATTACAGCAATTGACTCATATTTAAGCCAGCAGACAATTTAGGAAAGCATTCTAAAACCATTTTTCTTGCAAATGATATCAATTTAAGTGGTGATTTTGATTTTAACAGCTGATTAAAACTACTGCATGCAGGAATTTATGCCACTGAGCTGTTTTTGCCCTGTTGCAAAAGTAAGGGATTCAATTTAAATTTTGCTAGCAGAAATTCTGTTTAGCATCACGTCAATGTGAGAATCCTGGTAAAGGTTTAACAGCTCCGGACATACATCCTGAAATGGTGCTGAACATCTTTGAAGGGAAGAAGATGAAGAAGTCATAACTCATTGACTGCAATCTGGTTAAAGGTCCCCCAGAGCGGGGTGCAAAACTGGGTTGCCCCTTCTCACCCAAGCTCTGTGCACAAAGTGCAGAAAAAGTCTCTCAGTCTAGCTCACAAAAATGAACTGGAAGCTTTGTCAATGGAGTGGATATTAGTAATAACTGAAGGGCTAAAATTAAAATACACATAGGAGCAGTGGATATTAGAAGTTAAAAAGTAAGATCAGAACAACAGAGAACAGCAGCTTTAGGAATGAAGAAATTAAATCAAACAGCACTGCCCCTTGGAGTTAGGCATCCTTATGGGGAGGCAGGAAAATGAATTGAATACATCATGCAAGAATTGTGTCCTCTGCTTTGTGTTGGTGTGGACATAGCTAGCAGGCTAGCCCACAAAAGGGAAGGGGGAGGGGAGAAAGGGCAGTGGTCAGGTGACTAAGTCAATCAAAGTTGGTACCCTCTGGACACCAAATTGCTCTTTTCTTCCCAAGTTGGGGTAAAGTGGGCACTGATGTTGTCCAAAAACTCGGTTATAGTGAAAATAGGAAGTTTCAGCAGAAGCAGTGGCAGTCATAGCCATTAGAATAGAAAACATAGCTAAATGATCATTTATTGGGCAAAAGTAAAATTACAACTCTCATAAGCCATAAACTAAACATAGGCTAAAGATTTTATTTTCCTAATAATAAGAGAACTGATAGGTGTTATATTCTGTCAAAGAAGAAGTCCAAAAAACATCACTTTAAATAGATGAAGAGATTGTTGCAATGAATGTACAAATGCTGGCAAACTACATTCAGGGGTCGGGGAGGGATTCACTGAGACTAACAGCATGGGGAAGAATCTGTTCATCTATAGACAAGAACTCTTTTGCAATCCTACCACTCACCTACAAAGTAAAGAATTAAAACATAGTTCTTGTAAGATCAGAATCACTTAGTTAACCAAAAGCTTGTGCTATAGACAACATTTAGTTTTCCACTGAGGGATAATTTTTTCTCTCCCCCACTGTATCAGCGAATTATCTGTGCTAACATAGAACCCTAGGATACTTGGAAATCAGTTTGAATTCCACATTAAAGTCACATGGATAACTCCTCTCAGACGTTACCCTGAACACCAGTTGCTTTCTTTGTAAGAAGAAACCAGAACTGTGTTGTTTTCAGAGCCACAAATTTCCCATTTGCAAATGAGGCATCCCAGTGATAGAATAGCGGGCCATCACGTCACATGAGCTGACCAAAGTGTGCCGCCAACATAATGCGATTTGCGCTTACACTGTCTGGGGATATGATAAAGCCCAGTTTGCAAATTTAAACTCAATGTGTCCCATGCTGAAGAGAGCTTGCCTAACTTCTACTTGGTAGTTATAAAGGGATATCCATAATGTTTTCTAAAAATGAAAGGAAACATGTTTAAAATCACAAAAGAAGCATATGGGACTTAATTTCCATTGCTATTTTTTCTTGGATTTTTGTCTCATTTAGAGGAAAGGAAAGAGGTAGGAGGAATGCATAATGTTTTTTAGACCATTTTTATAAAGCTGCATCAGAATAACCTGGTTCTTGTAAGCCACTGAGGATAGATAGCGCTACAACCACAAAGCTGATTACATAAAGTGGTCTTTTGATATTTTTTCTCCCAGTGGGTTCAACTGTTCGAAGCACAACCCCTGTCCACTATCTAGCTTTGTACTCAGCACACAGCCCGGCACCTGGTGAGTATGTACCGGGGTGGGGAACCCAGACTGAGCCACTAACAGTGCGCCTGGCCTCGGCTTCACTGTGTGCTGCTGGCGGGCCTAGGATCTGAGCTTTCGCCTCTCTTCCCATGCCCTCAGCCTGGATATGCTCCTAAAACTGCAGAAGGCAGAAGACCTCTGAGTCTGACCCACTGCTTTCCTCTTAGACTAAACCTGCACAGCACAGTTTTAGTTGAGCAGCCACAGAACGATCAGCCAACTCAGCCCTAGCAAAATAACCATCCCGCTTTCACCTCACCTCTGAGCCCTCCATGCTCATGCACGCAGGAGCTAGGTCCCAAGGCATGTGAAGAAAAATTAGAACCAAGAGAGGCCTCCTCTGTGCCGGAAACCTCCAAAGAGGCATCGAAAGTGAGGAAAATAGGTGTTACTCTGCTAATAGTGTTCCCCAAGTGTCTACATATAAACTTGTATTTAAACCATGAGAGTATATCTGGCCACTCTGCAAGGAAATAAAAAGTAAGTAAATCCAAAACTGTGCTTCTGGTTGGTGGCCTCCCCCTGTGCAGCACACTAAACAGCTCTCTTGTTCCACCAGCGCCAAGTGTCTTCCTCTCTTCCTCCCAGGATGCTCCTCTGAGCTCCTGGTTTGCTTAAGGTACAGCTGCTTAGGTGCAGAGAGGAGGGAGGAAGGGCCTCACCCTGGAACCCATATATTCCGGCTGCTTCTCAGAGATTCCACAGATACCTTCATGTCGCATTTAAATCACCGAGAAGATGGCAATTGAGTGCAATAGGAGAACAGCCTTGCAGATAGAAGAACAAGTTTAATGTAGAAAATCACCTTGTATGGAGATTGTCAGGCTCCATAATTTCATAAGCACATTCTAACATGGATTCCCGCATTTATATCCATTATTTTATCCAGTGTGTTAGCTTTTATTAAAATGTACCCGAGCCAAGGGTAATGCAGAACTCTCTACAAACAATAGCTTGCAAGAATAATTTCAGCTCCTGAAAACCTAAACCTGGGTAATGTCAACATCACCAGGACTACTGGGGTCGTTTGCCTTGCCCTTTCTTCTCATCAAGATTCCAGTCCTCTGTCTCCTTTCATGTCTCTAATGTTCAATTAAGAAACACATTTTTGTTGTTGCGAAATTTGTGTAGGGGTGGGGAAGAGGAGCAATTGAGTACAATTTCATCTCAGATTTCTTTTATTTTTTAAAAGTGCACTTTAGCATGACAGCTAGGTTTAAACTACTTTTAAAGGCTGATGCCTTGACCTGGAATAAAAATAAGCTGTATTAGATACTTTCAGATACACCGTCAAAGCGAAAAGGCCATTATCTTATTTTGCATTAACAGAAGGGCAGAATGCCATCCCTTATCATTTCTCCAATAAATCAAATTGAATTATTCATTAGTACTCAATGTTTCCAAGCCATCCCCTCTCCTCATACATACATTACCTCATTTTAAACAACACGTGGTTTTTATCTCATCTAAAAATAACTTTGATACATTGAGCTCCTAAAGTCTTAGACTTTACAAAAATTAATTTCTTTGGTTAGTAAAGCTAGCAGTCTCCAGAGTACAATCAAACTGTAAAGACAATAAATGAGCAATTAAAAAGCATCTCCTTGTGTTGCTCTTCAGTTCTACCATTTATCACTGACTGCAGAACTTTGGTGCTGAATAATTCCCTAGACCTCAAGTCAGCAAAGGATGACTGTTTGCAAAATATTTAGAAATAGGACTTCTAAAGTGTACTGCATTTGGTCAAATGAAGGCAGGTTCTAAAGTGCTTTCACAAGAGCCTGTGCCAAGCAACAGCTTTAGATTTACATAATGCAGTCTTAATAGAAAGAAACACACCGGTAATGTCCAGTACCCTGAGAGCACAACTACATGCAAACACATGCCATCCAACACATACACACACTGTGAAAGAGAGAGAGACAGACAGACAGACAGACAGATCAACCTTTTTCTCTAAGAGTGAGCTCGTCAGCTCCCTGGGCCACTGCAATGTGTATCTCCTATGAAATCCATCTCCTGTCTTCTACTCTGACCACTTGGTGCCAGCTGCATGTCCCCTTCTGAAACAAGAGCTCATCCGAGCCACATCACACAGTGAAGATGCGCTGCTGCTGTTACCATTTATAGCACCCTTGGTTTCAGCTAAGAATGTGTGCTTGACCCATGGCCTTCAGTCACACAACAGGACCAGGATTCTGGAGTTGGGGGTACATATATACTTCCCCATCTCTTCACTTTGGCAGAAGAGAAATCACTTTCAGTCCACTTACAGGACAAACTGTTTTCATTTGCAGGCACTGAGCTCTTCGAACAATCACTTAGCTTCAGGGACTTCCAAGCCCTCCCTGCTTCCCAGTCAGGCTTTACCCTCAAGATTACACCTCCTTCGTGTAGGAGTCACAAACTCAACCATGACGTGAGCTCATACTTACATCTTGAAGATGAAAGCAGGAATTCTCAAGTGTTACAGGAAAAGGGAGATCTTATTGTCTTAACAGTGGACACCAGCATTCCTCCTAGGAAGGAAATAGCTTTGCTTGAAAAAGCACCTGGATTACAGTGTTTTATTTGTTGGAAAAGATCTGCAGACACCAGTAGGGCCAGGCATGGGAGGAGAGAAGCCGGCATGTCTAGGACAAGCTAGGAGGGGGTGGTAAGGAGGAAGTAAGGACAAGAAGAGGCAACAGGAAGCCTAGCTGTGGAGCAGAGAAGTGTGCTTCCCAGGACTCCCTGTGCTGCCCTGCCCTGGCTACACTTTGGTCAAGCCTACAAATCTCAGAAAGATTTGAAATACGTTTTTGTGTCTCATGTTTTGATGGTGTTACTGTAGAAACCATAGTAAACCTGGCACTTTATTATGTGGAGCATTTAATCATTCAAAGGCTAGGTGTGACCCTCAGATCCTGAGAGTGTGCTCCCAGCTTAGCCTCCAAAACTGACACAAACTGTGGGAAGACCTTAATTCTAATACCAAGTCAACCTGAAACTTGAACTTCCATCAACTTCACGCTGATACCTGCTTTATCCAAAGAAAGTATCTCAACGACTAAGAGAACAACACTGAACAGAGTTAAAGGATGACACTCGCATTTTGAAGACATTCTTCTTAGAACTGGGCTAGCGAGGATGCAGGAAAAAGGGACCCAGTCCTGAAGGAATTCACGGCCTGCTGGGGGACACCAAGTGGACTCATGTGATTACAATACAAGGCAGAACAGGAAGTGCAAGACCCGAAATGGGGCACAGAGCATAGTCTATTTGAGGAAAGATAAGAAATTAAGAGTCAGACTTAGGCTTAGCCTTGCACACATTACATAGCCCAGGCTGAGTTCGAACTTGCTGCCTCAGCCCACCAAGTGCTGGGATTACAAGTATACACCACCATGCATGGCCAGCAGAGCTTATTTTGAGAGGACATTAGCATATAGCTGCTATTTGTAGTGGCAAAAATACTGGTACATAAGAAAAAGATCATTTTATTAGTGCTTACATAATCTTGACACCTCCTATACTGGACGGAGGGATTGTGAGAACACCTCCCTAACCTCTCCATCTCTATCTAGTCTCCAGAGTGATTAGTTCACTATCTTGAGCACCGTACTTCCTTAAAATGAATGATTAATTAATTCCCAGGATGATACCCAGCATGAACACAAGCAGAGAGGCAGGGAGAATGAGGCACAGATGGAGACTTTCAAACCAGCTGGCTTGCCTGGAAATCTGAATGCATGAGAGGGAACTTTGCAAGGAAAGTGTGGTCACATAGGGTCAGATGTACAGATGTCTAAAATGGTATTTCCCCATCGTCTACAAGCAATAGGGAGTGAGAGGGAGGGTTTCGGCAAGGCAGTCCCGGTTAAGGTATATTTCAGATCAGCTCATCCCAAAACAAAATAGGGACAGTTTTCTGGTGGGGAGCCCTGGTAGAAGGTGTTCAAAGTCTCCTTATAAGCAAAGCTAGGGCAGTTCATTCTGTGACAGGAGTAATAGCTAGAATAAAGAGAAGTGAGTCATTTCAAGAGCTAGAAACAAGCTGTTTTTAGCAGGGGTTTGCTCCCACTCACCCTAACAGCTACTTATTGATCATCTTCTGTGTATTGTGTAGCCTGATGCATGCCAAATCATGCTTACTGTTTATATTTGAGACTAAAGTTGAAAGAAGGAATTTTTAAACTTCTTTTCTTCATATACTATATGACATTTTTAACAGTTCGAAGGGAAAAACTGAACAATATATACATTTTCAAAAAGACATTACATTGCAAACAAAGCGCAAACCATGGGGTTTGCATATCAAGCGGAGGCTATCTGGGTGCATGAAGACTCTCATATATTCATTCTCAGAGGTCCACAGGTACCCCACAAAGGTGTTAAGCTTTAAGTTTGCAGCTTAGAATCTAGCTACAAGTAATAAAACTATGTCTCAATTTAGAATGTTACGTTTTTCTAGCTTCTCATTAAACCAAACTAATATCTCGCTCAATAATTCTGAATAAGTAAGGTCAGGCTGCATTGGAATTAAAAGCCATTATGCAGCCAGTGAATCTTCCCAGTTTTCTTTAATTACTGTGCCAGACCAGGAACCTGGGAAAGCTCGCACCTGAGACTAATTTAGGGAGCTCTGCAAAACAGCCCCATTTTGCGGCCATTAGATGCCTCATCTCTCTTGCTGTGTTCAACTGCCGCCAGCCCACATAGCACATAGGGAAGCACAAACCAGAGCTAATGAGTCCTCATTTCTATAGCTGCGAAAGCCTGGGAGAATTTAAGAAAACACAGCGTAACTTCCCCGAATCTGCCATACTGCATGAAGCGTCTGTGTTCTCACGCACTAAGATAATTATGTCTAGCAAATCCAGGCTGCAGTCTGTCCAGAGCATCTCATCAGTCTCTATCACAAGCTCAGGCAGTAGGTTCCACTATTGCCTTTTCATAACAGAACCGTCTGATTCTTCAGTCTTGGAGGAAATAGCACCAGGTACGTTTAAGCAAAGTGTAAAGCGCCACACGCCTCCTGTTCTAGGATCTGCTGACATGCATCATCCAGCAGAGGGCTGTCGCCAAGGTCCCGTTTGGGTAGTGACATTGCTACAGAAACCAGCTGTGGGTTGATTCGCTAGGCCCCACTCATTCCTATTCAGAACTCCCTCTACATAAGATTCTCTGATATAGAGTATTTACAGATGACATTTACATTCTTCCAACAAGTTAATAACAAAGCATGCTATCTGCTCACAATAGGTAAGTGTGCACTGTGTGCATAATGGGGTATGTGTGTGTGTGTGTGTGTGATCTGGAGGCTTGCTTCTTGTTTTAACCTATCTCATAAAACAGGGATGTTAATTGTTTAAATAAATGCCTAACAAACTTCGCTACAATCTCAGGACAATGATACTATCTACAGCACCTGTGTGACTCCTGTGTCTCTGGCTTGCTGTGAACAAATCTGCTCACTTACTGACCCAGGACCATGGCAGCTCTAGTTACAGAATGACCATCACCCTGAATAGGCAGGGAAGAAGGGTCATAATATGACCACAGAACAATTCAGAAGCAATCCACAGCAAGTCCCCTTCTAAAGGAGAGAGTATTGTTTGCTTGTGTGTAACAACTCCTAGTATCCAGGTTTGGATTTTTTAACAGACTTCTAACATCCTTCTGCTGGGGGCAATTCCTGTTCATACTGTAACTTACGGGAAGAGTCCACTCCTCTGGGAAGCCTGCCTGAAACTCCTCTTTTTCAGGTCCATATATCGGGTTATGGGCAGAACATCTGTGAACATGTGAAACACGTCATCCCCACTGTAGCTGGGTAATTCACGAAGGATGGAATATATTCCCATAAGTATGCTGGTGCTCGCACACACACATGTGTGCATGTGTGTGTGTGTATGAGAATTTGAATTTCTAAAGATAGCCAAAGTAGTAACCTAAGAAAACAAAGCAGACACAGTAAGCTATCGTGCACTAGAGAAGCCTTCCCCGGTTGCTTGCAAATAAATAATTACCGGGATCGGCACTTTAATGCAAACTTCTGAAAGACAGTATACCTGCACATAGGAAGGGCCTCAAAATATTTATAGCTGCTACAAATGACGCTAAATACAATATTGATTCCAAGAAAATAACTGCGATGAGGCCAAAGATCTGTACATCAAGGAGCTGATCACGGTCTGAAGTGATACAGAAAAAAACGGGATACCATCAAAACTTAAATAGAGGCTGTTTTAAATGCAGAAATTTTATATAAATGAACAATACAGATATAAGAAATTATAGTGATTCAGAAAGTAATGAATAGAATGAAGAATTTTAATTAAAGGAGGCAGTGATTGTAAAAACTGTGAAAGCATTATGACCTCAAAATATGAATGCAAGTCCTGTTTTTCCTGGATGAATACATATGTTATAGCATTCTGTGCCTTACAACTTTTATACTAAGAATATTTAATGGTTATAATCATGAGGAAATTTTATTTCATGAGAGGAAAGCTTAAAAATTAAATAGCAAAAATTAAGCATATTACCCTAGGATTTGAGCTAACATTAACACTGAAGATATAGGTTACCTATTTAACTAGGTCTGCTGAGGATAATAAGGACCTAGAATTAATCTGAATTGAAAATTTTTCATTTTTATATTATCATTATTGAAAAGTATATCAATTCTCTCGATTTTGCAATAATTTGTTACTGGCTGGGGTATGTAACCTAATGCTTCATTTCCACCTTCTTCCTCTTCTATATTTCCCTGCATTATCTCGTAATATAAATCATAGGAGATTTTATTCTTCATGTCTCTCATTCAAATGTGAGGGTACTGAAGATGGAATTTTCGTTCACGTACTGAACATTTATCTCTTGACAATTTATCTACCACAGGCCCTGTTCTAGGTCCTGCTGATACCACAGTAGGGAAAAAGACAAAATCGATAACCTATGTCTCGTGTCTCAGTATCTTATGTAGCTCTGTGCTAAGCAGCTAGTAGGTACTAAATAAGCATTTATTGAGGGAGAGAGTGAAGGAGGGCAGGCTGAATCATCACAGCCAAAGAACAGATGGCACAGAAACACAGACATATAGTGAAGCAATGAGGAAAACCTAGAATAATAATAGGTAGGAACTCAGAATTAAATTGTTGTCTGAAAAAAACAGAGACAGACTTTTAAAGGAAAGTATATGAAAATATTTCAAATTATGTTCCCCAGAAGTCTAGGTTCTACTATCCTTTCTCCTTTTCAAAACAGTTGTTTTAAAGCTTTTAATTAAAAGATAAGCATCCACACTGAAATGTGTTCTACAGCCAATATTAACATTATGGAGACAATCAAGAACAATATTCTTCTCAGCTAAATTATTTCCATTTCCCCACATCCCACCTAGCCCTCCCATAGTATCCTGTCCGTGCCCAATTTTGTGATAATTGGTTTCTGTGCTAACCTCAGTCTTAAAGTCTTCCTGCAATCTCAAGCAGTTATTTGGAATTTATTTGAAAATTTCCTGATTAGAACAGTGGTGACTCTGTAGAAACTAAAAGTGGTCCCCGATTCTGTGACATCCCTACCAAGGGAAAAGAGGATCCCTGCCTCATTTCCTGGATGCTCTGCTTTGACAAAGAGAAGACAGCAAAAGTGTCACTGCATTGTTTTCCGCTAACCTACTGTTGGATTTACCTTCGATCATTTGGAATACAATCTGGAAAACCCAGCTGTCATCTGTGACAAAGTCCAGGAAAACAGTTGGGGTTTTAGGCTACAAGATTTGGGGGGTGGTTGATAACATTGAGACAGGTAAAGAGGACATATTCATGAGTCTTTAGACCTATTTTAAGTATCCAGACACACAGTTGTCCATCACCATGAGCATCTAATAGTAAACCAGTTCACAACTTCACCAGGCTCTTGTCACGGTTACTCAACAACTCCACAGTAATGACTATGCAACATTTTCTAACAGAGTCTCACTATGCAGGTAAAGGTAACATCCTATGATAGCACTGTTGTATATGGCATAAGCTTAAATATCATTTATTTATTACAGGTTAAGTAATTACATAGGAGATGGAACGTAGTTTTATGCAGAATATTCTTTAAATGATAATGATGTCACTGATCTGTTTCAAAATGACAGCAATTTGTAATATACTGACATTACCTGATTCTTCCTCTAGTGCCAATGACGACAGTCACAGAACATAAAGTGGCACTGTCCCTGTATATTTCATAAAACTGGAAAGTAAGGACAATAAGCAATTGCAATTAATTTTGCTTAAGGTAATAGACATTCAAAGCCTCGGCACAGTTCATGTAGACCAATTTTACAAAACAGTGTTCCAGCCAGGTCAGAAGGTCATTTTTATATGAAATTCAAATGGACATCTTGGATTTCTATGAGACAATTAAACACACAAATACTGTTGCAGAAATGTACACAAAGATAATGCAAGTGTGTTGATGAAAAAGCAGTTGGAGCATTGTTCAACATAAATTCCCTCATCACAAGAAAGGAAGATGTAGCCACAACAGACAGAAATGAATGTCTCTGTTATTAACATTTAAATAAGTAGTGTTGAATAAGTTGTGCTAAAATACAATTAGAAATAATATTTGACAATGTAAGGAGCTAAGAAAAATTCTGCATATTGAATATGTTTGCTGAAACTTAGGATATGTGAGATCTGCACATAAAAATGGCTATTGTCAATCTCTCCATTCCTAGTTTTGATAAATTATAGTCATACAAAGAGGCAACAGGAAGACATGTTATTTGGTTTAATTGCTCCATATTTATATGATGGAAATTGCTGAGAATATGAATGAGCCTTTTAAAAAATACATGATCAAGTAAGGCAAAAATATAATCACGTCTGTATACAGATGTTGAAAAAACCTTTTAAAAAGTTATCAAATGTGACCCTTGTAAAGGCTACTCCCCAGATGTGCCCAGAGAGTCTTTGTAGACTGCATGGGACACCACTACTTCTGACACACCACCAACACTGCTTTCATATTACAAGGTAAGACTTCACTACATTGCAGATAGCTTGCAATTATTCGGGCAGTGAGTTCTAGATTTCTATTTTTAACTGAAGTCTTCAGTTCTTCTGATCTAACACGAGTGAAAGTAAGAATAATTCAAGAGAGATCATATCATTGTTTTTGTTTTTTTCTAAAATATATGATTTTTAAAAATAAAATATTTCTGATGTGTTTGGTAAGCAGAATAAACACATCACAGGACACAGAGGATACAATGGATGAAATAAGTAGAATGACATGAAAATTTAAAATTTGTACCATGTATGTGAAGTAAAATAAATTTTGACTGTTTTGACACATTGAGTTACTGACAGAGGCACCAAAATACATTTTTTTAAAAAAAAAAAGCATGATTGAAAATGTCAGAGTCTTATACATAAATGTATTTTCTAGCAAGAAAATTTTAAGTTTACTAAATGGCCTGCTCTTTTGGCTCAGTTGAGATTTCTCCTACTGAAGAATACAAATAGTCTTTACACGGTGGTCATGATTCAATGTGAAAGGGAATTTAGCAGAATCACTGAAGTATATCTTCAGATTATAATACAAACCTGTGAAAGAATTTAAAGATGGGGAATTTCATAAGTATAGTCTGAATTCTGGAAAAATAAATAAATGACTGAAACATAAACATATTTCCCCAATCCATAAGAGTCATCCAGCATACCTATTTTCTAGTTTTTGTGTAAGAAAATAACCTCAAAGGTTCAAGTTTTATAAGCCCATGTAAATCTGAACTTACACATCTGTGAAATAAAATGCTCTTAACCTTTTGCAAAGTCTGGAGTAGCAGTGATTTCACAAAAGGTTTCATTTATAAATTGCTTCTCTGCTAAGTAAGTCTGAAAACTAAAGGGGGCAGAAAACTTTTCACACATTTGCTTTGCAGGACAGAACATGAGAGAAGCACTGGCCACACTTGCTCATGCTTCGCTGATCTGAGTAGGTAGGTACATGCTCACAGTCAGAGCCTTTTCTCTTTTCTTTATTTCCTCCATACTCTCTGAATGACTCTTGAAAATACCATTCAGTTAAACACCCTGTGTTAGTGACCACTCATCACTCCACTCCGGTCTCCTGCAGATGTGTTTATCCACAGCTCTTCCACGTCAAGTCCAGTGGCACCAACTTCCAGCAGGGTCTCCTCTGCTGCTCAACACATAAAACTTTGATAATCATCTCCCTGCTCAAGAAAGTATGGTAGGAAGAGATGCAATCACTGAGTCTCTCGAAGCTCTGGCCATGCAGGAGGTCTGAGCAAGGTGGCTGTCCCTTCCTGCCTCTGAGCAGGAACCAATTCATATGGAGACACCAGGCCATGGCAGCCTCCCACCACGCTGAACACGTCTTGGAGATCATTTTGGCTGCTCTCATTGGAGCCTTCAAATTTAGTATCTCCAACTGGGACAGGAATACAACAAGCTTTCACGGGCCCCACCAGAAATGGGAAGTCAACTGAGCCTTCTGGAGCTGGGCCTTGTTATGCTTCAGTACACAGAAAGATCAGCCCAGCTGACCAGGGTAATTCCCACAGACTGAGCTGGGCAAAGGGACAGAAACTTTTGCAGGAAAGAAAAAATAATAATTCTTTCCTAAACACCAAATAATGGTAATGTCCAATGGACGGCAGCCCCTTTGCCTGAGTTCTGGACTTAGTCCACAGAAAAAATGAAGTCCTCTTTTTAGGTCTATGTTAGTCCCACTGCAAGACACATCATCCCCACTAAGAACAAAAGACATTCCAGTCCATGTTTCCAAAATCATTCTGCATGCCTCATTCTAACGCTGCCTCCTATAGGAAGAAGACTTTCACGGACTAAAGAGATCAAACTCATGGAAGCAGATCGCAAGAAGCCAGGCTTTCCCTAGGAAAAACTGAAATGCATGTTTTTGTATTTTTAATACGGATCCAAGCAAAGCTTCCAGTATAAATGTGGAATCCTTGCATTTCGCTGAACAAATAGAAGTCTACAGTGTTGTGCCCAGCTTACAACAGGCTTCTCACACCAAAATGATGTGCACTTGCCCTAAGGGGGTATGGAGGACAGAGAGTGAGGAATCCAACCGCTGAGAAAAGCTGGGTCACATGGGTGGCACTTAGCCACAGACTCAGCCTGCAGAAGTTAAACTAAATGGCATGAAAAGGTTTCAGATCTCGCCAAGAGCTCAACAGAGCCCTGGAATGGACCCTGGCACCAAGCTAAAGGTAATTAGATCTGAGGTAACCTGTAAGCCCAAGTCTCAGCAGGAGAGCTATTTGTACTTTGGACAGGGAGTGAGAGGCCACTCCCCAGCCATATCTTGCTTCTTTGCTATGCTCTCCCTTCCTGCATAAGCAATAGGATTCACATTAACAATGGGGCTGTCCTTCTAGTTACAAATTGTAATTAAGCTCAGGTGAAACCTTAAGTGCTCTTTAGGGATATTTATTAGCATGCAGAACCACCTCAGCTCACACACCTTGGCCAGTGGTTGAAGGTAGAATTAAATAAAACAATGACTTGCAATGACACCATAAATTCCCTTCAGACCTCCTCCTGCCAGCAAGTCTGACCTTCTCATGCTATAAACATACAGGTCCAGGTTCCTAAAGACTGTTTCTAATGAGCTGTCTAAGTAGGGTTGCAAGATCTGTAAAAATCAGTAACCCCCGTGACTCTTGACCGGCTCCTTCTGAGAGGGAGAAAGAGAGAGAGAGGAGAGGAGAGGGGAGAAGAGAAGAGAGGAGACAGAGACAGAGACAGAAGATGAGGAGGAGAAACTAAAGAAAAGGAAAAAGAGGAGAGAGGGGAACGGAGAAGACATCTACCTTTTCTGTTTTTGCTTAGCTACACGGAGCACTGATCCCGTACAGGTGACACTACTGTCCATTTCTGCAAACACGTCAGAGCTGTTAATATGCACCTAAATACCAACACTTGCAGTGAGACAGAGGCATGCCTAAAAGCTTCTTTCCTCCTCAATATCACACCCGAGGAAGCTCAGGTCCCTTGCTGGTACTTATAGCAGTGGTTCTCAAAGTGTAAGCTGTGGGCATTAACATTTACATCCCCAAAAAGTGTGTTTAAATGCAAATTACCTTGCTCAGCATCAAAATAAAAAAGAAACCTTGAGGATGGAGCCCAGGGCTATACTCTGAAAGGAGTTTTCCAGATGATTCTGGAATACCTTCATGTTGTGAACCACTGTTCTTACAAACTTTCAACAGATAAATATGTCTGCTGTTAACTTGACATAGGGACTTGCTAAATTGCTCAGGCAGACCGTTACCTTGTGATCTTTCTGCCTCAGCCTCCCAAGCAGAACAATATTTTTATTTTCAACTGACTATATATTTATTGTATACAGTTTTATAAGTTTAAATATAGACATATCTAGACTCACAAGTAAATGTGTAATAGTAACTAAAATAATACTGTAATGTGTAACAGATAGCTTCCTGGGTCCCTGCACATACAGTGCTATTAAATAGTGAAGTCACATGTTTTGTAAGAAATAATCTTTATCTCCTTGAGAAGGTAAAAGATATGTAAAGGTCGCAAAGAAACAATTGTGTGTGTGCATGTGTGTTTGTGGTGCCAGAGGGTAGAAACCAGGGCCTCACACTCACCAGTCAAGTGCTGTAAAACACAGTTAAGTTCTCATCTAAAGAGACAACCTAGAACTAAAAATACGCAGGCCAAAAACACCATATGTGGGCTGAGGGTATAGCTAGGCAGCACAGCGCCTGCCTGGCAGACACAAGCTCCTGAGTTTGAATCTTACTTTACAAAAAAAAAAAAAAAGCAAACAAAAAATACCCGATTGTCATTCAGTTATAAATTAACATAGAAAAAGAAGGGGTCAAGAAGATTCAAGAATATCATAAATAAAGATTTAAAGGACTTACATGATCTAATATGAGGGTTTTATTTTATAAATCAACAATTATGACCACATGAATTCACAAATGAATAGACCAATGCGGAAGAAATGAAACTCAGAAACAAGCTCACAAGAAGGATTTTACAATATATGACAAAGTTGCACTGTGGAGCAATGGAGAAAATGTAGAGTTTTCAATAAAAGATACTGGGACAACAAATCCATGTGGAAAAGTAAATCCAGCTCTTTTCAGTAGTCACAAAAATTCTCTTTTCAGTAGTCACTGTAGATCTAAATATGAAAGACAATGCAATAAAATTTCTGAAGAAAATAGAAGAATATCTTTCAGATTTTGGAGTATTCAAGCATTTCTAAAGTAGAACACATAAAGCACTAACTATGAAACAAAAGGATGGGAAGCTGTTTTAAAACATGAAGCCTCAATTCATCCAACTAAACCATGATCAGAGTGAAAAGAAAAGCCATTAAGAGGGTAAAGACAGGTTCCACACAGAAGGGATCCATCCAGAGATAGAAAAAGCCCTTCAAGCAAAAGAAAAGATAGCTAGTACAGAAAAAGAGGACATCAATGAGAAACTCATATATGGGGACAGTTAATGGCCAGTAATAATGATTTTATTATTCTTTTCAGACATGCAAATTAAAGCCATGATGGCATGTAACATCCTTTTGAACAGTCTTAAATTCAAAGACATGAAAATACTGCATTGTTAACATGTGGATCCCTCAGAACTCTCCTAAACTGCTGGTGGGAATGTGAGTTGGTTTAACTACCTTGCAAAATAGACATGTCTGCTACATGTGTTATAACCCAGACGTTGCACTTTTAGATATATGCAAACAAACAGGCGCAACAAGTCACATGTCCGTAACAGTGAAATGGGAAGTTAACTGTGGACTATTTGTATAAAAAGTATCACGAAGCAATGAAATTAGAAAATTAGTGCTACATGAAACAATATGAAAACTCTGAATCATAATTCAGAGCAAAGAAATAAACACAGATAATATAAAGTATCTTCTACTTTTAACAAAATGGGCAAAGTACATCTATTGAGCTGCAGTCAGAAAGAGTAAGTAGCTTTGAAAAGCATTAATGGGGTTCAGACTATAGTACCCCAAAACATGGTATCTGAGGAAAATGGAAATGCAAGATGGTCACTCTCTGGTCTTCTGGGAAAGGCCACAGAGTATTTCCTGATCTTTCTCTGAGACAGGTCACAAGACCAGCAGGTGAAACAGCCTTCTTTATACCCAGAGGAAAGGAATGATCTTTTCCCTGAAGACCAAACCGCACAGAGAAGAATCTGAACCAACAGGTGTCTGCTAAGTACTTTGACTCCATTAACCTGAGATCAAATTCTCCTTTTCCCGGGTCACACTCTTCCTTTAACCTAAGCAAAAAATAAATCAGGGTCTCTGTTTCTCTGTGTTGTCATTTCAGAGGGCTCCCATGTCACCGCACAGAAAAACAAGCTCGCACTCTTTTTTACCCTCGTCAATCGGTCCTTCGTGAAATATGTCTCAGCCGTGAAGAGATTCCAGCCCGGGTCACAGGGGAGCTGTAAATACTAAATGAGATAACAGTTGTGAACTGTTTGCAAACTCCTAAACATCATATAAATATATGACGCCGCCTCCTGGGCAAATTGTAAATGTAGATGTTAGATCTAGAGGGTAGACACAACATAAAGTCTGTGCCTTCCTTTGATATATATTCTTGAAAAAAAAATGACATTTATCATTATATATACTGTTTTTCAGATTACCGTTTATTCTTTATCTAACACTTAAAGATCTCGTGACTTTTGGCTCAAATTCCTGATGACAAAAGGAGTGAAGCTAAATAGCAGCTATTTTTTTTCTTAACACATCATGGGTCCTTTGGTTTACCACAGTCCCAGCATGAAAATGAGTTTGAGATCCAAGGAAAATGGTACTATTAAATTTTTAAAAATAAACAATTTGTTTAAATCAGACAAAGCAATCAGAACCATCAGTTCAGGACCTGGGGAGTAAAACAGCCATCGTTCCTCCATCGCTTCTCCGTGCTACCCAGTTCAGCTTCTGTAGGGTCTTCGGGAAGTCTCTCCTGGAAAAGCTTTAGTAGCCCAACTAGAGAACGAAACTAGTCAATCAAAACGTGTGGCTGGAGCTTTGCAAATGCTGAGGCCCAGTGCTCCCAGGCTGTGCCTCCTGGTTCTTCGCTTCAGCGAGCGGGGGCCATCACACCCCCTTTCAGAGCAAGAGCCACTGCTGCCCCCTCTAATGATGACCACTGAACCAGAGTCAATTTGGGACAAGTGCTTTTATCTCCAACTATCCCAGTCTCTTTGCCTAGACGAGAATGACAAAAATAAGATACGAATAGAACAAATGACTTTATCTTTTATGTGAACTAAATGCATAGTCTCTAATCTCAGGACTTCACTAATGGGCTTTAAAAATATTTCTTCCTTTAGAATCGCATATAGTATAGGGAATGTAGTCAGGCATGAGAACAATGTAGAAATGGCCTGGCCTGTAGAATCCTTTTCAAACTGATCCTCAAAAGGGTTACTGGGAACATCTGTCCTTCACAATGCTTTCGGGAGAAGGGAGGGAGAACTCTGGAGTCCACAGGTTTGAGGAATTTAACTCTTCCTGCAGATGTTAGTATGTTAAAGACACGGAATACTACTTTAATGAGGAAACCTGTGTAATCTACGTAGTATTTCTTAATGCTTTTTGTGATTAACACAACTCGTTAACGCTGATCAAATTAACACTCCTCACAAAGTGCTTCAAGGAAATTCTGCTTCAAGATTGATTTTGGAGCCTAAACCCCCCCACAGAGTGAGAAAAACCTGCATTGAATTTGTCTGTCATGTTTCTCTCCCACTTGCACACCACATCAAGAGATAACCCTTCCTATCGTACTTCAGAAGCTATGGATAATTCCACAATTTTTGTGGATAGCTGATTCAGAGAAGTCTACTTTAGGAAATTTTGGACATCGCAGTGCAGCAATCTCCACACTTACCAAATGCAAGTTTTATCTTCTTTTTTTCTGAACTAAATTCTCAACTAAACTTTTCCCAATTTAACTCGAACACACACTGCTCACAGACTTACAGAATACAGAACTTTCATTTTCATAACTAAGATTTATGTCTTATTCATAAAAAACCTAAAAAATATTTTAAGGGTAGGAAATCTTGCCATTTATTGAATACCTATTGTGTGAAAAATATTTCACATAGAAAATCTCAATTCGGTATCATAAAAGCTAAGCAAAGTAAAGACAAAAAAAAATAGATGAAGAGGGCTTACCAAGGCATCAGGATTTGAGTCTAGATTAAAGCTGAAATGTGTGTGTGTGTGTGTGTGTATCCACATGTGTGAAAGTAGGGGACAGAAAAATCATAAGGACACACATCAACAGTATAGTATATAGAGAGCCAAATTTTGTATATATCTTACACACATATGTCCTATAATATAAAAGGAAATTTTGTGTGTGTCTTTGTAGTAGCTATACCTTGGGAAGGAGACGGGAAACTGCTTGGATTTAAGGATAAGTATAGCTACACCAATTCTTCCTTCCAAAGGCTGTGCCCTTTTACAGATTTCATGTTTCTTTGTAACTGCTTTGATCTAAACATCTGCTAAAGAGCAAAGATGTTGAGAGTCAGGGAAGCTTAGTTTTGACACCTAATTTTGTGACATCAACCTTATCATAATCAATGATGTACAAGTTAAAGTGCTCAGAAATGAGACTTCACCAACTCTTGCATTAGCAGGATCAGTTTACACGGCTTCTTAAGTTCCCTGTTAATGACTTTTTGCTTTGAGTGTAGCAAAGGTCATCAGTTTACGTCAAAATCTTTCCTGAGATGCAGTGATTTATCAATCATAAAAGAGTGACATTTTCACGAACATCGACCCAGAACAGCTCCGACAAAGCTTACTTGTGGAAAAAGTCCTGTTTTCTAGTATTCGTGCAATAAGTATTTGAGTTCTCCTTCCACGAGAAAAACATGAATGGGATTTTCATGGCCCTTTCCTTATTTTCTTGAAGAACAATGCTTAAAGGAGCTGACCAAAAGGGAAGCAGTTTTCAGAATCCAAAGCCAGAGGCCCTTGGCACATCCTCTGCCATATTCAACCTTGGGGCTCTTTTCTATACATGTGGGATGTCCACTTCCTCACCACAGAGCTTTGGGAAGGCAGGATTTACTAAGCTGCATTGTCATTAGAATGTCACACATGACACATGACACACATTGCTTCACAGTCCAAACCAATGATTCATCCAGACTTTAAATTGGAATCTGACTGAGATCAAGAGGTGACTGTAACAGACAGTGAGAGATGACTTACTAGGATTACCCAAAGATGGCTAGGAAGAACCTGGAATTAACATTCAGTGAGGGCCCTTACCTGTCAGGTTCTGGGTACCTGGCATACAGAGGTCTGTGTTCAAGGAGTTCACAACCTCATGAGTAAATAGAGCCCCACAGTAATTGCTATGTCCTCCGGGGACACCTTAGAGCAGTGGACACAGGCAACAGAGAAATACTAACAACTGATCATTTAACTCAACCTGGCTAGAGTAGTCAAGATCCTGGTGATGAAACAATTCAACTCCATCTACATTCTCCCTGTGGAGTAACTGCGGGCTATATAAATGCAAGGCCGATCAACAGTCAAAGGAGGAACAAAGCCAGAGTTGAGACGTTAGGGGAAAACTGACTTGGACAGCTTGATAAAATGCATACTTCCAGGTCCCACTTCCTCCACTGTGATTGTGAGTCCAGGGAGGGAAATGCTGATAGGTCCCAGGTCAGCCTCCCTCGTATTCACCAGATCACACAGGACACACCTTTCAGGAGCTTGAGACCCTAGCACTAAAGGGTGCGGGCTCCAGAGCAGAAGTGGCTCTGAATGCAGATGTGTCACCTGCTCAGAGAGGTTAAGGGGGCTGTCCAGGTCCACAGTGAGCTATGCATTCAGCGGAAGGAGAGTCATTATACCTGCTTGCACCGCTAATGTCAGCATCACAACAAACAGTCCAGCTGCCCTGCTGAGTCTAGGGCCTGTTGTGTAGTATTAGCTACCACGTGCAAAAGCTTACCATCAGCCACGGAAACACAGTTCAGTACTGGGGGACAAAGATTCAAGCTCCAGGTGCCCCAATTCTCCACGCATGATCTTTCACCCACACAGGGTAGTTTCAAGGGAATGGACCCTCTCACACCAAACTGAAACAATCACGTATTTCCTCTCTACCAAAACTTCTCTTTCATTTTCTGCCATCATCTGTCCACAGACAAGCTCCCTGGGGTTTTAACTGCTTGTATTCTATTTTAGCAGGTCAGAATTTAGGCCACATCTACTTGTTTCTTTCTCCCATAAGTCAAATCTAAGCCTGTAAACATATGCTACAGTGTATAAGGACTACAAAATTTCAGAGATCGCTTGTGACATGGGAATTTTTAGTCTCAAAAAGATAATAACACAAATTGAAGCATAAATTCAAGATAGTATATGAATACGCATCCATATGAGCAGAGAATAGAAAGTCTAGAGAAACATACAATGAAAGATACAATTTTGTTCAGAAACCGGGAGGAGGACTTCAGAGATCACTGGGAGATCACGTAATCTGTGGGCAGGATGACTGGACAGAATCTTGTTATTCTGCACAATTCCAAATATTCGCAAGCAAAGAGAGTCTCTTAACAATAACTTCTCAAAGCTTTCAAAAATGTTATCAGGAGGTAAGTGACAGCAGGGTCAACTGGAAGTTGGTAGAAGTGCAGAATTCCACACCCAACTTCAGATGCCCCTGTCATCAGAAACTACATTTTACCAAGATCTGTAAGTGACTCTGCATGTTATGATTTGAGAGGGACTGGTTTAATAATCACAGAAAGACCTGCCTGTCAAGCTTGTTTTAGTTGCATTGCATCCTTCTTTCTCCTTTTTGGATGATTTTAAAGGGAATCCCATATGCGCGCTCATGTAAATGGTAATTGCTTCACACAGTGGATCCTTGAAAGACAGGGTCTCTTAAAAATAACTGCAAGACATTTATCAAATCTAAAAATGTGACAATTCCTGGGTGTCATTAAATATTCAGGAACAGTGTGAACATGCAAGGAAGGAGAAGGGCATTGTACTTGGGAAGAACTGCAGATACTTCACTAAGCCAGGTTGGAGCGGAATGTTAGTCAGCTTCATTCAGGAAAACCTTGAGGGTGATCATCACCCACAATGTCATCTGACAGGAAGTACAGTGCGCTACCGGAAATTATGTACTTTTGTCAGGAGTTGTCTAGGGGGAGAGAAAACCACCATCTAAAAAGCAAAAGGAATATTTTTTTATGAAAGGCTTAGCAATGGAGTAAAAGGTACTGAAAATGATAAAACTTGAAAAAAGATGGGCCATGAAGGGCTGGTCCACAAAGAAAAATAAATTCTTAGTGCTCCTGCTGGCAAGTCTGTCTCTAATATGGAGACTTAGAACTTGCAGCTTGTCAAAAGAGGGATCAAAGCTGTACCTTGCGTATAGCCACTGAAGGATCAAGCGGTGGGACCCGCTGCATCAGGCCCTCAAGGATGGTCGCCTTCTCTTAAATCAGGCGAATGAAGCCATGATGCAAAATCTAACCATGAAATAAACTACCGAAAACTGTCCAGGGGTTTGGTGAGAGACAAGTGTGACAACTTGTATAGTGTTTAAGATATTTAATGTAGAGAAAAATGAAGACATTCAGATACAACCAAAACCAAAATCAGTTGATTGTGGATTACAACAAAAGAGTCAATTTCTGCGCTCAAAGAGGACACCAAGGAGAATTACACACTGTATTGTATTGCAGGAAGGTAAATCAGATAGGCAGGCAAAGTAATTTCCAGAGGATGCTCCAGACATCAAGCTGAAGAGGCAGAACTTAATTCCAGGGCAGTGGAAATCTATGGTCGTCTCTGATGGGATAAAAGCAACCCTTCAGGAAAGCACCTCGGATGACAGCGGTAAGCAAGACCTGGAGAATACAGAGGGGACTCCGCAGAAACAACCCTGGCACAAGCAGATCAACCCTGGAATGGTGGAGAAGAGCAGCTGAATGTCAGCCTGGACAGTCCCACTAGCTTTCCCCCAAAAGCTCCTCTGTCTCCCAGCCAGGGGCCCAAGACTGCTCCCCTGAATATCTGACACCCACAGAAAGGAGACCAGCACCAGGAGACAGGAGTCTCCAGCCCCGGGGTAAAGAGGAAAAAAAACTTCAAATCTCCACAAACTGCCAAATGAGCTTAAAGGGCCCATCTTTCACTCACTGGGAGGGTTCTGAAAGTTTAAGTATAACGAGATGTGCAAAAAAACATTATGCATTGGAATTCCTTGAGTAGAAAGATAAATGTGCAGTATGGAAAGAGGAATAGATTTATTTAGGAGAGATGTCTTGATTAAGCCTATAATAGAAGCTACCTGTAAGAAAGAAGTTTTGGTTTTTGTTTTCAGCAAGTGGAGGGGAGACAACAGAGGAGAAGAGAGGAGACTGGAGGAGAGGGGAGGGGAGGGGAGGGGAGGAGAGGAGAGGAGAGGAGAGAGGAGAGCTGAGCAGAGCAAAACAGCAGAGCAGAGCAGAGCAGAGCAGAGAGAAAGGGAGAGAGCCAGAAAAAAAAAGAAGAAAAAACAGAAAGAAAAATAGAGAGCAGGTATGATAACAGGAGGCCAGGCCACGTGTGACCTGACACCGCACCATGACCTGTCACAGTGCCAGTGAAGTCACCAAACCTACAAGGCAATTGATATGGGTCAAATCCTATGTTGCAAGGTATAAACCAATTAAAGGGCTAAGTGTCAGCAAACCTGTTAACTAGCTTATATGTGCAATTAAATTTCTGTAAGTCGACTATGAGAACATTTTCTAAAGGATCCCTCTAATGAGTCCTTTAACGACATGAGTAAGTTGTGCCCTGACTTATCTGGTTGGTAATTAAGGTGCTTGACTAGCAGCATTTCTGACACTGGGGTGGCCCTGTATTCCTCCCTGAAGCCATGAGAGGCAGTCTGATGACTGCCTGGTGACATTCACTGTTGAAATGGGGCTGGCGCCTGGGGTAGGCAGCGCTGGACACTTTCCAGGAGCTGTGTGACTGATGCACCTCCGCTCCCGTGGTGCTGACAGAGGAACCAGCGAGGTGGCGGGGGCCCTCGGTTCCTCACTACATCCCCATCCAAACACCTATCTTCTCATTTAGGAGCTCTTTGACACTGAATCTACTTACATGGTATCGGGACTAATCAGCCAAGAGTTTCTGAGCTGCAGGAAGTGGGCTCTGTGCAACTCAGTGAGCCAGCCTGACGTTATTACCAGCCAAGCCACATTCCCTCTGTAGGATCACCGTCTCCGGGAAACGTACCGTGCAACAGGACTTCAGGTGCTCAAGTCATAAACCGACACCCATATTGCTGAGCGACCGTGTGGCACTCGTCCTCAAGGCCAGGCTCGGAAGTCCCCAGGCAGATTCAACCTGATTTATGAGTGGGCTGGGCCAGGGCACCGCAGAGCTTTCAATCAGCAAGAGCTGCGGGAAGCCTCTGGCGTCGCTGCTCTGGCAGCGGCCCGTCTGCAGACGCGATGAGAACCAAGTCACAGCCCACCGGCTCCGTGCCGATGGGTTTCTGTCAAAGCACAGGTATCTCTCCATCACTGTCACACTGTCGCCTGCCTGTCATCCCAGGCGAGAGGCCAATAGCTGAGAAAGAGCAGAGACCTTTGCACTGCAGCCTCAGCCCCCCACTGCTGTCTGGAATGGAAGGATGTGTGGAGAGTGCATAAAATAATAAACAAATGAGTTTGGTGAGTGTGACAGTAGCTATTTTACCAAAGAAAGCAAGTCGTTAGGTCAGTGCTGCTTCTCTTATTGTCTTAAACAGTGAGGCAGCGTGTCATTATTACCAGCGCCCAAATGAACCACCTAAGTTCCTGATGGAAAGGATGTGCTTTCTAGATACACTGAGCCCTTCCTGATAGATTAGTAGCTGCTGTATCTCTATCTAATAAAACTACTATGTCGTTTTGAAAGGAATCTCAGTGTTTACACTTGTATACAGAAGGAAGCACTAACTAGTCTCTCAAATCTCCTGCCACGTCAAAATTGCCAACCTTTCCTCTTGCAAATCAGAAGACAGAGAAGCGAAAAGGTTCCTATTCAAACACACCTGGATTATGCTCCCATTTTCACCATTTCTTACTTCCGTGGCAACCTTTCTGTTTTCAGGGAGCCTCGGTTGGTCTCTCTATCCGAGCAGTCAGAGTGGCAGTCCAGACCACATGCAATAGCAGCCACTACCATGCACCTAAGTGAAAAACGAAGAGTGAGATTTCTAATGTGTTGCCTGGCAGTTTGCAGCTGCTCCTCACCTAGAAGATCCCCACTGCCCATCCATCCATTTCCTGGTCAGTGATTAGCAAGATTTAGTTTGTGTAAGCAGTTGAGTATGTTTGACTAAATCTTCATCTAAGCACCATCCTAGAAACCAACTACCTAACAAACTAGTCTAAGAATCAGGGGGAAAAGAATTTGGACTGTGTGGTACAAATTTTGGTGTACCTCAGGATTCTCATCTCTGAGGACATCTCCTCTCCTCTCCTCCCCTCCTCTTCCCTCATTTCTCTCCCCCCTCCTTTTCTCTTCTCTGTTCTCTCTCTTCTTCCCTCCCCTCCCTTCCTCTCCCCTCCCTTCCTCTCCCCTCCCTCTTGTCTTTCTGCTTCCCTCTCTCTCTTCTTTCCACTGAAGTGTAAAAATACCTATTAGGATTACTTCTAAAATCAAGGAAGCAGATGTGCCCCCATTACAAGTGACTCAGTCTCTCCTGACTTCTCTTTGTTTTTACTTAAAATTAACCACGTGAACCAGATGATCTCTCTGGCCTTTCCAGTTTAATGGCCTGTGATTCCAGTGAATGAACATTCACAGTCCTTAGATACCAAATAAAAAAAAGTCAAGCCAGTTAAATACTCTCTGTGAAGCTAAATGAAACCCTATAATTTTCTTAACTTTGCACTAATGGGAAGAAGATTAATACTGATTAAGCCCATAGGGTGTACAGATACTGTGCTAGGTAGTTTTGTACGTGATTTCAATCAACAGTTATAACCCATTAAAGCCCATTCCCTACAGCAAGTCTGATTTTATATTTGTTTTCACAAAAGGACATTTGTTCACTCACTGGTGCTCTGGTACCTTTCTGTAACATGGAGACGGTACTATAAAGGTAATTCCATTCCGCTTATTACTTCCTTTCATTAGTTAGGAGGAGAGATTTTGCAATTTAGGAGTATTTTACTCAGGAAAAGTCCAGCTGAATCTACCTGCAGAGGCGCGGCCAGCTTCCTCTGTATTCTGTTCACTCACCCCACACCACCGTGCACAGTAAACACTCCATGAACGTGAGCTCAGTCACTCCCTGCGCAATCAGAGTAGCAGGAAAGCCCCTGCTCGGCCAGCCTAACACCCATGCGCAATGGGTTACACAGTGTGTGCATCAAAAAGTGTTTTGAAATCTCTGTGTCCATCCAGAATTAGGGACTCTGGATATACAAGGAGGTCAAGGAACCAGGTCATCAGTTTTCTTGATGCTCCCCTTAACACTAGGGAACAGAGGATCAAATATGCATATACACACGCAGAATGCCATGAATACACATACAGAAAACCCACTTTGCCTCCTTCCACTCGTACCTAAATTCTGGCTTCAGAGCCAGCTCTCTTTTCCTGCAGTAGGGACTTAATAGAGAGGAGAGCACACGTGCCTCCTGGGCCGAGAGAAGGGCTTCAGTGCAGGCACCACAGCCGGGAGCCGGCAGAGGCGGGGAACTGTGGTGGGAAGAGCAGGCTGCAGGTGCAGAGAGCAGCGTGGTGACACAGGCCATCTTACTGGTTTAAAATATCCCGGCCACTTTGCCACTTGTAAAGACTAAAGACACTCAGGCTGATCTACTCTATGGTGTGACTGTCAGTCACAAGCTGTTACTCACTGGCCAAGTGCCACTCCCCACATTTAAGGATAACAATGACATTATTGAAAGTAACAGCTGTTACTCATTAAGACCTAAACTTGGACTCTGTATGTATCACACAGTACTTGATATTCTATGTACACTCTGAAGTAGATATTGTTTTTACATAACTGATACCTGATAAGAAATTGGGTTAAATGTCTTGTTTGATGTCATGCTGCTATTATTGGATTACTATACCACATCTAAACCTGAAATCTGTCCAGGTCAAAAGTCTCTGCATTTACCAATGTCTCTCTGTGCCTCTTCCCCTAAATCCATACTTCTGCTACCTGGACAAAGGGAAATCACGAGCAAGGGTAAACAGACAAATTACTTGTTTTAACACTGAATTTCATGAATGAAAGAAAGCAACTTTACTCAGCACTTTCCTTTGGAGAGCTATCAAAAGCCTAGTGATGGCAACATACTTGATTTTAACAGCTATGACACTTTGTTCAGTTAGCAGAGTACTGTTTTAAAAGCAGAGCTTGCCATGCCTGGTGGTGCACACCTGTAACCCTAACACTCTGCAGGCTGGGGCAGGAGGATCCCTGCAACTTAGGGGCCAACCTGGGCTATATAGTTCAAGGCCAGCCCAGACTACATAATGAGACCCTACCTGAAAAACAAAACAGAAGCAGACTTCATTTTTAGAGTACGCCAATTTGAAAACTGAAAAGATTTCAAAGCATAAGGAAAGGCAAATTGGAAAAAAGAAGAAAAGATAATATAGAAGAGGAAAAGGATTGGAGGAAAGGAAATCAAGGAAAAAGCATCACAAACAGGAATTGAGAACAAGACGTGTGGCAGTAGAAAAAGGCAGCAGGGCCACCTTGTAGAGGACATAGTAGAAGCTGTAACTTCTGCAAGTCTCCTGGGCCGGGGATTTAGCTCAGTGGTTTAAGTGCCTGCCTGGCAAGCGCGAGGTCATGAGTTCGATCCCCGGTACCAAAAAAAAAAAAACTGCAAGTCTCCTAAGTCCCAGATTCTTGTCCCTTTCCTCAGTGTCCTTAGAGAAACAGCTGCATGGATGACAATGGTTCACATCTGCACACTGCTCTTTGCCCAGGAGCAGCTTTGTTTCAAAGGCAAGCTTCCTCTCCATGAACGGTATCACCACCCTGGCTGGTGCAGAGGTCTAAGAACAGGAAATAGAAAATGTGAAAGGTGCCCCGTCTCTGTTGCAAAATACACGCTAATCACCTCTTTCCCTTATTCTTGTTGTTCTTGGAGATGATAAGCACTGCCCTATGTGTCAATAGTTTCTTCTTTCATTGATGGCTAAGCTGCCTCCCTTGATTTCATCAAAAAGTAACTATCCAGTGATCTTTTCCAACCTCTGACGGAATTTTTTTTCCATTTCTAATGCATTTTTATCTGGCCATGGTCCATAATATTCTTCAAATTAGCAATCTGAAAGCAATTGATCATCCCTATAATGATTTGGGGAAATCAATGCCTAGGGCTTGGAGACACGGAGTAACATCATTTGGCAAAAAGCCTAAAATGCCTTTATTTCCCTTCCAATTGAAAATGTCTGACTTTTCTGGAAGGCTTCTGTGATGCTGATGGGAAAGAAGAGCACGGCATGAGGCATGAACAGCTTCAAAACGTGAAGGCTGTCCACCCTGCATCGCTAGCCCTGGCTTCAGGGCCATTATTTTTAATTGCTCAGATGTCACCGCCCTTGGAGTTCCCTGAGATTTCAGCCTTTACCTATGTCCCACCCTGAATCCAACTTCTTCTCTGCTTCCCTTCCATGTCCTTTCCCAGCTTCTCTTTCTTAAGGCCTGGGTTTCCACTTTGGAAAGCAGGCACCCGAAGCAACTGTGACATGTTACCCATTTATCCCCCATCACGGTGAAAATCTCAGATACAAGCGCAATCCAGGGCAATGCTGGAGCGCACAGAATGCAGGGTGCCCTTTGCAACCCTCTGACAGAGCCCCAACAGACAGACTCACCGCTTCTTGGAGGGATTACATCTTAAATTGTATCTGTCACCCCAAGCTGCATGCTAGACATATAGATCAACATCAGACACACAGACACATGTGTCTATTAGTGAGGACTCTTGTGAGAGCAATGATTAACAGGGACCAGCTGAGACCAGTGCAAGCATCAAAGGGGAAATAAAGGGAAGTTCTTGTATACATAAAGTAGCATGGCATGGAGCCAAAGGCTCGGGAGCTGAAATCAGGACAGGAAAGCTGTCAGTATACTAGGAGTGCTACCTCGGAATGCAAAGGAGTGTTCTTTCTCATGTCTTTCACTGATCATCCTTTGCTTTTCTGTGTATTTCTGCCCTTTCTTCTGCTCTTTAATCCACTTGCTAGTACACAAGTACCACCCTAGAACCCCTACAGTGTTTTCCAGGTATAGACCTGGTAGCAGCCCTTCACTTGCAATTGCAGTTTCCTGTAGCGGGAACCCCAGGGCTCTAAGCCAGCAACGAGCTAGGAGAGATAAGGCACTGTCTGAGAACAAGCGTGCTAGGAGCCTCCCGTGTTGCATGGAGTTACGTGGAGAAGTCTCACATCTCTCGTGAGATCCCCACACTGCCAGTAACACAGACAACAACACCGTTGCTGCAGAAACTATTCACTGACGGAGAGGGACAAGGCTGAAATAATACGGGCAGGCTGCTACTCACCTTCTGCTCACGCAGCACACCTGAGACTGCGTGACCCCCTCACACTCTGCCTCAGGCCTCACTCCAGCACTGAAGGAGTAAGTCCTGGAACGCAGCATGCCACGCTCACCACCAACTCCATCCACCCCCAAGGCTGCGTCCAGATCAAGTTTTTTTAAAAGAAGGCATGCTTCCAAAAGTCCGTGTAATTTGCTACACTTTCCCACCCAGCCCCAGTGTCACTGCACAGAACAGCCACTGGCCTAATTCCCCTGAGGCAAAGCATGGGTTGTACAGTGCATGGTCTGCAGGTAAAGGGTTGAGGAAGGAGACCCTCAAGAAGATCTGAAAGAAAAAGCCAATTACTATAGGGGAACTGGTCTGAAAGGAAATGCCAATTACTGCAGGAGAACATTGCTGAGCTCCTACTCCAGCTAAGTGAGCAAATAACAAGTCAGTAAGGTAGAGATTCCTTCATTTTATAGAAAGAAATACTATCAATCAGAGGACACTGCCATCCACAGAACAATGAAAGCTCCCGGAGATGAGCTGACAGGTTATTTTTCCCTCTTTGAGATTTTGTAAAGTTTTGCAGTTTGCCACAGATCCTTAGGCCCATGGCCTTATCTCCAGAGACTTGTTTTCTAAAATACCAGTGGTTTCTGCTTCCAGGAGAACTTTCCAGCCATGCTGAGCAAGGAAGCCGGAGCTGAGGAGGTTTCTGATGACGAAACACAGAGTAAAAGAAATGTGGCACATGGACCCCTCCTGATGCCACAGGAGAAGTGTGATGCAATTAGAAATCGGTTAATCCCTGAGTTATCCATGGGGGCAGTAATAGTGTTAATCAGCATTGTAAACACATTTAAAGAGATTTCCAAAGAGCAGCCTGCAGGGAACAAGCTGCATCAGATCAGCAGGAAAAGCTCTTTGTCTCATCTGTAAGAACTCTGGTTAATGCGGGGTTAGATTGCACAGTAAGGAAGATCTCACACACAGCAGCAGTGGGGACCAAGAGGGAGGCAGGCCTCGGCCGTGTGCTTGGTCCAGTACCAGAAAGGGCGGAAAATGAGGAGTGTGAGAGGCTGCTCCATCGAGGTAGTGTGGTGAGACAGATGTGGGAGCTCACCGCTTTTCTTTTTTCTGTATTCAGATTAAAAAGAAAAAACACTAACATAGACAGTTCTAAGTTTACAGTGGGATTCTCCTGATAAGCTATCCTAAATTGAAAGTATCCTAAGAAAGAGTTTAAGGGCCCGAGATATAGTTCAACAGCACAGCACCTGCCTGGCGGGCTCAAGGTTCAATTTCCCAGTTCAAAAAAAACAAAAAACAAAATGAGTTTAAAACACCTAAACCCCTGTCATCACAAAGTATGTTTTCTACAAAATACAGACTGCTCTCAGATCAGCAGGACTTTCAGTCTTAAACCACGGTGGGCAAGGGCTGGCTGTAATTCTAAGACACCAAGCCATGCTGCAGGCCCAGGACAAATCCAAAGGAATGAGTTACTTGGCTCTGCCCCTTTTCCCACCAGAACACCTTTCACAGCTCTTCCCACAGCATCATGGTTTGCTGTTTTAGAAAATTAAATATAAAAGGATTTATTCCAGCTTCTCATTTTTATCAAATGCATAAAAACACTAATCTGACTTCTAGATCACTGTGATATAATCAACATGATCATCACACTGATGAAGGATCATATGACAAAATCTAAATGTTGTAGATATTCTGTGTACCCAAGAATAAAAATATATATACGATTTGAACTGGGCATCAGTGATGTCAAAGATGCTTATGAAATTTATCATCATTTTTAAAATCTTAATCAATTTCTAGATTGGATAGATGAAAACTTGGGTGATCTCCAGGCTTCTTTCATCTTTTTAAAATATAGACACTTAAATTCCACTTCATTTTTAGTCTAGGCTTGCAAAAGCAAATTGCTTCAGTTAACAACAACAATAACAACAAAGCAAAACAAAACTCACATGCACTATTATGCATGATCATGATTATCCCTTGGAAAAATTCAGGGAACCAGGTACTGTGCTGCCTACCAAGAAAATAGTTTACAGCTCATTAAGTAAAAGAGCCTTGACCTAAACCCAGTATCTTAGAACGCCAGGAGGTGATCAACACCATACTAGCAGAACTATGCTTTGGCAGAACAATGGAGTTAAAAAGAAAACAAAAGAAAACCACAACTCATAGTCAGCATTAGTAACAGGTTAAAATTGAATCAGGGCGTTATAAACAGTGTTAAATCACTAGGCACTACTTTATCAAGGAGTATGCTACAGGCAGGGGCAGGGACTCACTGACTGACTGCAAGGGTCACCTTCAATATGAGCTTTCCCTCCTCCAACATTTTTCCCTGCCAGTGGTGGTCACATCTCACATATGTCTTTTTATACTTGAGGATCTTTAAACTTCTGCTGTGTTTTAGAGCCACAGGTAAAGGGATAATATGGACACTCCACATGTTCTCCTACATGATCTTATTTAATCCTCAAAGACAAACTGGTATAGTAGCCCATGCCTGTAATCCCAGCATCTGGGACAGTTGAGGCAAGACTGCTGTGAATTCAAGGCCAGCCCGAACCAGGCCGCGGAACCATGCTTCAAAAATGTCTCATGAAATCAACATTATAAATACTATCCTCGTATTTCATTTCAGAGTCTATAAGTGACAGACTCAGGAGTCAAACCAAAATACTGGGCACGTATGTTTATACTATGTCATAATCTTATACCTGCTAGGGATACAGTGAAAACGGAAGCCTGTCCAGGATATGTATTTCTGTTTAATTCAGCATGTGTGAAGGGAAAGTGGTTAAGACCTCTGACTATAAAAGTGCTGTGTCACAGGACTGTCTGACCATAGACTGCATCCAGCAGTGCACTTGTGAGCTGCAGTGAGCAGCCTTGGATGAATGTGCCACTCCCGGCTCACACGCATCCCCTGTGGAGTTACTGACGCGGACTTGAATGGCCTTAAATTCTTTGCCCACCAAGGTGGGAGGTGACCTCATGGGGCTCCTTGGGTGGATTGGCCCCGAGAGTCACTGTTTCTCCCACAGTAGGTTCCACATGACTTCTCCTCAACGGTGATTTCACCACAGGTGAGACTGACAGCAGCTGGAACTGGCTGCTGCTGCGGCCCTCGGCATGAAGGGATCTTGAGGAAAGGCCTCCTCCACCTTCTGCATCTCATGGATGGGCCCCTGTTAAAACCCCTGGAGTCAGTACACCTGGATCTCATTAGGTGAAGAAAATGTCCATTAAAATTTAAAATTTGAAGACCTAGAATTGAATCCTAGACTAACCACTTCCTTTATCACTCTGAGTTCCATTTATAAGCAGTTTTCTTTCTATTGGTTTTCTATCCAGGTATTTATGTTTTATACTAGAAATCAAAGACACAAAGTCATTTCTACGGAAGGCTCAGGATTACAATCTGCTGTCAGGTGACACCACCTACAAACAAACTGTAAATTGCAGGAGGGCACACTCTTGTGCAAGCTCTTGTGCAAGGCATAGGTGCTCACTGGAGGACAGCACACACCTGCTATTGGGTCTATAAGAAATAAACAGCATAGGGGCTGGGGATCTAGCTCAGCGGCATAAGTGCCTGCCTTGCAAGCGTGCTGTCATGAGTTCAATCCCTGGTACCAATTAAAAAAAAAAGAAAGAAAGAAACAGCATAAACACTTTGCATTTCTGTGTGGTTCTTGGGTACACAGACACTGGAGTAAATATTGGGGTGTTTATAAAGCAACAATGGCAGGGGAGCTCACTGTTTCACATAGTCAGTCCCAGGCAAAATCATGGGGAAACCTGCAATTCTCAAAACACTGAACATTATACTGGTACTTTCTGCAAATGACTCATCCAATTCTTAACATATGCTTTTGAGATAGACACCCACAAAGGACCATTATATTCAATTGCTTCAGTACAGCATTGAATAGGAGGAACTTGGCTGTCAAGCCCCAAAAGTAATTTAAAATCAGGAAACTTTCTAGGTGCTCCTTTTGGGAACACTTCATTTCCTTCTTTGCTAATTCTTCCATTTAGTTATTCGTGTCAGGTGTCACCAAAGCTAGAGAGGAACAGAAGAGATGAGCCAGAGTCCTGACTTGAAACTTTGTGTCTGTAGGTGGAAAGATGAATCATAAAGGAAAAACATTTCTCCTGAAGCTATGAAAAATGTGTAGGAAAAAGGAGGGGCGCAGGGAGGAAAAAGCAGGATGTGGCAGTGGAGAGGACAAGCTTCCTGGAACACATGGAAGCAAGTTCTGGCTCTGGTCAGCCGCTGGACAGCAAGTGGTCTCAGGTAAGTTGCTTAACTGCCCTTTGTTTTCATTACAGTGGAGAGAGGGAAGAAAGAGCCGCTGTGTAGAACAGGGTGAAGATGAAAAATCACACATGCCATATGCAGCATGTGACATGCATTTCAAGTGCTACAATAGCTAGTGATACTGTACTGGTAGAGACAGACATGCGACTGCGTGACGGACACTGCATCGCAGGCTTCATCTAGACCTGCACCACCTCCAGGAGACGGTGTTTCCTCCGGGATGAATCAGCTGGGCTGTTTCAGTGCACACTATTATGTTCTCCCTTTGGATCCCCCACAATAGGTCAACAACCGTTTGTTCTTTCAAGGGCAGCAACAGGACAGGGTTTCAATCCAGAATGCTAAAAATGTCGAGGAAATGCTTTAAGCTTTTATGCAAATAAGGAGGAGTCATTCACAAAAGCAAAATATAAATAAGCCGGCAAACATATTACGTGTATCGATAGGAACGTTAACTCAAAAAATATGAAACAGGAAAGATGGCAAACTTCTAAATGGATGTCAAGCTGACTGAAAACTCTAGTCCTACACACTGCTGTCCTTTCGTTCTCTAAAAACTTCAAAAATTTAAAGGAGCCAAGAATATTTTAACATTCTCTAGTACGAGACAAAGTAACCATAGTGTATCCGGTTAGATTCTTTTCTGCTTCTCAGAAAACTAAGCTCAGCCCATTCTCTTTGGAACCCCCAGAAGCAACCGGTCCTCTCTGGCTGATCTCTGGATTCAGGGAAGGTAAGGAGAGAGGTTCCCTCCCAGTCACTAGCAATTAACCAATTCTCTCTTTGAAGAGATCAACAGCTGAACTATGTTTTAAAGGAATCAGAGAATCTTCCACCACTGCAACCTGTGTTAAGAGAGCTAAGCATCTGACACAAGAGCTAAAGGTTAAAGGAACACCCTTCCTTGCAGGATCTCGTAAAATAAGGCTATTTAATACCAAGCAAATCTAGGAAGCCCGTGACAGTGGGGCGCTAATTCATCCTTAGCAAATTCTCCTCGGAGCATCACATTAACAGTGCAACACCAGCACCAGTGAGAGACACCCACCTCCATGCACTGGGTGTGCTGCTCTCACCAAGGGGCCAGTATTTTAGCTTTCTCTTGCCATGTTAACTCTCTCTGTATACTTGTGTTTGGACCAGTAAGAACTTTAACAGCATTTTTATTTATTTACTTATTTTACTTTGTGTTTCACTCTGTGTTTAATTATGTCAGATAACAATTGCAGAAATACTGCATGGATTCCAAGGCCCCCAGTCGGAACACGGGGTCAGAACGTTTTTTGAAGTTGCCCCTGTCTAATCACATTGACCCAAGACTCAGGGATGAATTTCTTCCTTTTGCAGCAGGGGTGATCTAAACAGTGTAGCCTGTTGCTTTAGTCAGGGAAGCCCACCTTTAATAGACATGGTGAACCGCTTTCTAAACCTGGGCAAGTGACTAGCATCCTTTGCCCTCCTGGTAAAACAGGAAGGGTAGTGTCAGCGAGGAGTATCAGTGAGTAAATGCACTGACCTCCCTACCGAGTTCCTCTTTCTTTCCACTGCACCACTGGTTTTTACATTTTTTCATCTTATTTCAAAAACAATTGTACACAGGCCCCTGGAATGCAAATCCAGCTGCCTAAGGAACTTGGCAGGGAACCTTATTAGGTATTAGGTCGTCGTAAGGATTAAATGAGGTGATGCACACACAACGTTAGCATACTGTCTGGAAGAGTGAGTGTTTAATAAGGACTTGTTAGCGACTCCACTGTTATAACCTGAAAAACTGATGAGACTAATAACACTCTTTGGATGTCAAAGCAGAACTTATGAAAGTCAGAAATGCCTACAGCTTTTAACCCAGCAGATCTACCTTCTGCTATGTATCCTGAAGAAATAATCTCAGAAAACCCAAGACTGGTAAGAGGTTGATGGTAAGAGATACTGTTTGACAAACACAAAAATCAATATGAAACACCATTGGTAAAACTGTCTTTTTTTTTTTTGGAAGTGCAGAGGATCAAATCCAGGGCCTGGCATATGCTGGAAGGCACTTTATCACTGAGCTGTCCCTCCCCAAATAATCAATATTGGTTTTGTACAGTGTGATACTATTTAAGAGTTGAAAAGAATAAGTTAGATCTATACATTTTCACATATATAAAAATATCTACAAGAGTTAGTGTTAAGTGGGAAGAAAAATACAAGTTGAGAATAAATGTATGGTATGAAATAATTTGTACTTAAGGGAATAAAACAAATCAAATGCGATGTATTTCACAGCATATATTCCTATATAGGGATTCACTCAGGCTAGACATGCTCCTGTGTAACTCAGTGAGAAGTGGTCACAGAACTCTGATAAATGTCACTGAGTAAGAAAGTCTTGACTTTTGGCCGCTCTGCCACCATGTGAAGTATCAGGACCCAAAAGAAAATCCATCTGGAGAAACACAGTGAAATGAATTTTGAGAAAGGGGGTTTCTGAAGAATTCAGCATCAGGATCAAAGAGGACTAAAGTTAGATCTACCCTTAGATTTTAAAATTTTATTTCCAGTGCTGGGAAGCCAAGAGCTCAGGCACATTAGCCAACTGGTCTACCATGGAGTTCCACGCCTGCTTCTGTTCCTTGATATCTAACAGGGACAGCAGTCCCTGCCTGTTAAGCAGTCAGCTCAACTCCTCTTTGTTTTTCTCTTGCCAATGAACTACACTTAAGTCTCTACCTAGTTCCTTTTTCTTTCCTCTACATAATTGTTGGTTTTGTTTGTTTGTTTGTTTGTTACACATTTTAGCCCTATTCCAAAGAGAATGTACACAAAACCCTGGAATGCAAATCCAGTTACACAATAACAATAAGGAGGATGCAATCCCACCTCAGAACCCTCTGTGAGTCAGCAGGGATAAGGCACCAGACTTCACACAGGGCTCCAGTGTCTTCCCGTCCACCGAACAGTCTGTCAGTGCCTTGATTTCCTCATCATAAATGCGAGTAGTATCCTCCTCATCTATCTTCTAAGCTTTCATAAAACAGAAAAGATCATCTCTTAAAGAATCTGGGGAAAATATAAAGCTTTCTTATCATAAAAGGCTTTCTTCCAGTTGCAAATTGAGTTCATAATAAAGATGCATTAACCTTAAAATGTAGCACTACGTTCAAGGAGACAGAATTCTCCCAAACTTCCCAGGGCTATCAGCCACAAAGAATGGCAAACTCTTAAACACATCCTCTCGAAATACGCTTGGAACAACCCCAGTCAGTAAGGGGTGCTGGCCAGTCAGGCAGCCATGGATTTCCCGTTGTCCTTTAGAATTTGGACCTACAGACTTCGCTCTGCCTTTGAACCTGGTGCATTCATTTCTGATCTGATACAGGACAAATTATTCAGCAACTTCACCAAGACCAAGATCATGAATAAGAATAGTAATGGTGAATTCCTTAACCTTGGCAAATGATGGCCTGATGTTTATCAAATTCTGATGGAAACTCAGAGGAACTGCGCGTACAGGGAAACTCCCAAACACACAGAACCAAGCTGGTGAGTGAGTTCTCTCTTGCTAACATGCCTCTTCGTGGTGGGGTCTGGAGGCCACGCCACCCCCACATGCACACGTCTGAGGGAACAGCAGTGTCCGGGGAGGGAAGGCTGCTGCCCTCCCGCTGCATACAGGAAACTCTTGACTCAGCTCAGCTTTCTGTTGTACTCATGGAGTAGTAATGGCAGGGTAATCGCTGACATCACAGCAGTGGCCCCGTGTCAGAGATTCCAGGGCTCGTTTACGATGAATTTTAGTTGTTAAAATATTGGAACTACATTTCTCAACTTATCCCAAAGTTTCCAAGCTTCTCAATCAGTCTCCCTCATGTTTCTGCGGCTCTTCAAGTACAGCATTAAATCAAGCAAGGAAATCTTTGTCAAGAGGGAGGAAAAAAAAAAAAGAATCCTCCAAGACAAGCCAGAGTGATAGCAAGAAAAGTACTTCCAGGAAATACTGTGGCTCCTAGATACTCTTTATAATCTGGGCAAAGGGCTGGACAGCATCTAAGGAAAAGGAAAAACCCAGTTTTCTTTCCCTGGCCTAAGGGTAGAGGACTTAGACAAGGGTATTTGATCAGTTCTTTTCTGTTACAGGTTGCTTGTTTTGTGCTGGCAGTCAGATCTTAGGAGGTTTGAATTTACCGTTCCAATGACATGGAAGCTCCCTTGCCAGATGAAGAGACACGCTTTTTCCATGAAGCCATAAGGGAAATGGGAAATATGTCACAGAAAACATGAGAACAACTCTGAAGTCTAAAAAGCAATCAACTCTTTCTGGTTTTAAAATTACGTAGCAAGTTAACAAGTCTTTCTCAGCAGTTATGGTGGTGGGCTTCATTCATCACGCGATTATTTTCTCCTGCGCTTTCAACATTTCTAAGTCAGCGCGGCCCGGTCCTCACTGTCCCGATCTGGCTCACATGGGCACTGGCACCAGCCCTCTCAGTGCCAGGCCTCCCACAGCTGCCCGAACGCTTGCCTGCGTGTGCAGCTCTGTGCGTAGCTGTCAGAGGTGCCACTCAGAGCCGGTCCACCCTAAGGAAAGTAAAACTCCCTGAAGAAAGACTGGGTCACAGTTTGGGCTAAAAAAGATTCACTGAATGAACTCTCTCCAAAAGCGGCCCTCCTCTCTTGCCTCAGGTTGCTGGAAAAACAACCTGCACTGGACTGTGAGTTCTAAAAAAACAGCTCATGCTTCCTTGCGTTCTCTCACGGGGCCTGCACATCTTTCCCCCCGCCAGTTTCTCAACTCTAACACCAACCGGTCACTCACAGCAATCAAGGTCGATTTGCTTTTCATTTTCCTCTTTTTGATCTTATTTGGAGAGAACAACAGACTTGTGACACAGCCTGCATGTAATAAAAATACAGGACCTCTCAAATACAACCATTTGTTTTCAACATTTTTGAGGGCTTTTCTTAGTCTTTCTTAACCATCTTACTTTACCCAATAAGTGTCTATTAATCCCCTCATTTAAAAAGAAAGGTGCAAGAAAGGAATAAACTTAACTTGCATAAGCAATATTGGTTAAATTATATGGTTAGCCTTAAGGAAGGAATATAAAATACACAACAGAGAGAGAGAGAGAGAGAGAGAGAGAAGAGAGACAGAGAGAGACAGAGAGAAGCTCTACTTTTAAGAGCTAAGTAGAGTAATCCATAAAATAAATAATTGTTTAGTGCACGCAAAGCCTGGGGCTTACTACCTAAGAAGGCAAAATAAACAATAGGCCTTGTTTTAAAGAAATGATCATTCTAATTTGTAAGGGAAAGCTGCCAAGTAAACAAATGCAGTAGTATGTCTTAGGTGATATATCAGACACAGAGAGACAGCACGAAGAAAGAGCAGCCTATTTTACTTTGAGGGGTCAAGACAAATTGAAGGGAAAAACAGCATTTGATGAGCAATTAGGAAAGTATATGAAACAGCCCCCAAAGCACACGTCTTCTGGGCCTTCAGGAGCGATGAGCATTTAAGTAAGACAGAACAGCTAGGAACAGGGTCCTGGGCTCTTAAGAGCTGCAGGATCTTATCAAGGACAATCAGCACCAGGTTTAAGAGTTTGACTTTACCCAGCAAGAAAGAACTAGAGAGAAATAAACCAATGAGATTTTTGTTTTAGCACAGTAGCTACTGCTATTCTGATCCAAAACATCTAATTTCATTGTAAGTGTCCCAGAAAACTGAATTACAATTGATCTTGGTGGTTCCCATATAAGTACTCAGAGGCCTTTTCTTATATTTTCTGCAAACAGGAAATTACAGCTGCCACTACTAACCAGGATGAAAAGGTCAACAAAGTGAATCTGACCTTTCCCAATGATCTGCTGTATAACTAGCAGGTATTTTCAAAGTATTAAACATCTGATTGGAAGTCCAGATTTGTAGAGTCTTATAGGGCATGAACAACTTCGGGCCCAGTCACGCATTCTGGTTTTCAATTTGGCTAATCCTCAATTCCCCACAGGGGAACAGGGAACTTACCTACTGGATGCCCTTTATGGAATGTTTAAGGCTGGTGATACTTTGGGAAACTCATGCCAATATTTTTATTTATTTTAAGATAAGAAGTAAAACAAATCTTTATATAAATAATGCTAATTTGTCTCCATACTAGAAGTCAATGTATGACCCCAGAAAAGTGGGTGAACAAATGCAAAGGACTAAAACTTTCCCACTGGACTCTGACATGTGTTTTATATGTATTAGAATGTGTGAAAGAAAATATTACAATGAGAAGCAAAGACTCTGAAAAGAGGAAGGGCTCTGATTTCATTTGGCCTTCTAATTTCCTATAATAGTTCTAGAGTTTAAAAAAGTACAGTTATGAATTAGGATCAGCCTCCCTTGAGGACCCACACTACTCTTTGCCTATCATTTACAGAAAGTGTTAGAAAAGCATCAAGGACATAAGGCCTGGTCTCTCTCCAACAGTCCCACAATCACCATGGCGGTTTACATATCAGGACTGTACAAGGTGTCTGGGAAAAGGTCACTGGCATTATGAAATTATGGATCCAGAAGTCAGCAGGACAAGCAATGAAAAACAAAGCCAAACCCCTACAGGTGACGTCAACAAACTTACACAACACTGTATACCTCTCCCCATGGGAAGAAGGTCTGTGTGTGCTGACAGGCTATGTGTGGTCTCACCAACTCATCTTTTCTGCCTGAAGTTTTATTACCAGGAACTACCTGCATCTTGTGTAATACAAACGGACTGTTCTGATAATCAGGATATTTAAAACAAAATTTTAAAGTTGTTTCTCTTACTCACATTCATCACTGGCATTTGAAGTCTGCTGACCCTTGGCTGTCAGCTAAGTTTATGCTCTGGAGTCTCAGTCACATCCTGCTTTCACTGTACCAGAGTCTCAATGGGCCATTTGTCATTTCAGGGTATTGCCAATATTTTCTCAACATTGCATCTTTGCTCAGGTTGTTCCTGAGAATGCAGTGCCATGGTCACCTCAGCCTGTCACCACACTTTGCTGTGGGAAGCTTTTTCCTGTTCATCTGTCCTTCCCCCTTCTGAAAGCCTTTACACAGCGTTCTGTACCTCTCCTATGGTCGCAACTGTTCTCACACTGAGATTCAGTTATTATTACACACTCCTTCTCTCCACCGTCAGAGTGATTTCCCATTACACAAAGCAGAGTAGGTAAGCCGTGTCCAGCAAGGCCCATCAACCTCCTTCCTAAAAACTCAAGTACCCCACATATCTCACTGTCCTCCAATTGACTCAATTTTTAAGCTTTTTAGGGAATTTAACACCACTTGAAAAAAGTATACACTGCATTTACTTCAGAAGTATGTGGCTTTGTTAACTACTATGTCCCAGTACCTAGAAGCTCTCCTGGGGTAAGATATTTGCAAAATAAATATTTTTTAAAGCATTAATGCACTGATACGTACTTATAAACCAAGACTTTATAGAGCTCGTGAAGAGGGAAGACATCTCATGACCTTCGCTGTTGAGCTATTGCCTAGGAAGCTTAGTGAAAGGCAATTCTTCACACGCGCTCACGTTGCATGTGAGAACATGGTTTGAGCAAAGCAGTCATCTTCTCTCAGCCCAGAGGAAAATCCACAGAAGAAACATAACTAGCAAAACAAGAGCTTTTGTGAAGGAGTTATTTTGACAAAGCCACGTGACACAAAGAAATATTTAATGACAGCCCAGTGACTATGTTTAAGAGGCCTGTGTAAAAGGTTCTAAAAGGTAGGGCAACAACACAAATCATAACCAGGATCTGATCCTATTTAACCTAGTTGTAGCAACTCAGAGGTCTGGGAATATAAAACCTGTAGGTCACAGAGCATCTCATGGTACACTTTGATACGGAAGGAAACAGGTGAAACTGCGGAGTGTGCAGACTTCTAGCCTTTGATAAGAAGAGAACAAGGACAACTCTGGATGCTTGAAGCCAGAGTTGGTGCAGTCAAGGGAATCCTGTTAAGAGCGGAACAAAGCCCTACCGAGTGTGTCCTGGAGTCAGGGGCAATACTGGAATGTCCACGCAACTGGAGAATGAAACATATCAGGGCCACACAGAATTCACAACCCAGATGTCCAACCGCACTGGTACCGCCTTTCGATCCTTCTTGACACTGAGCATTCAGGACAGAATTATGGACAAGGATAAAGTAAAGTTCCTGAGGGCAAGGGGATATGGCTGAGCAAGGTGCCGAGCACAAGAGCTGCTGGGAAAGTGAGTATGTCGACCCCTGGGAGCAGCAGGGTCAGAGCCACAAGGTGACATTCCGCCAATGGTATGCCTGCTGGACCACGGAAATTGCTAAAACTGACTCGTTTCTACATTTCTATTACTAGGAAACTCCACATTCTACAACACAAGAAAACTTTCCTCTTTGTTTTTTGACTAAGCATTGAAGTTTATCTTTAATGTATTATTCAGGTTGGCTCTGATTAATTAATCAGAACCCTTTTGTACTGGGAGAATAGAATGAGGCTCTCGGCTAAATAACACCAGATGCTCCAAGTTAGATTCTGTCAGGAGGATGACAGTGTCAAACATCGTTGTTAATTATGCAGCAGAATTACACGAGTCTGGAAGAGATGAGTGTAGGACTTTTAGGAACAAATTTTTGTAGTGCCTTGGCAAAAACACGATGACAGCATTTTGTGTGAAGAAGGCATAATCAACAAACAAATGCAATATGCTTCAGTTTAAGATTTTGGCTTCAGGATTATTTAAAAAGGGATATCAGTATATCAAATCGGGTTGTTGTCCCACAAATACATATGCACATCCCAAATGTTTCTAAGAACCTTGCCCATTTACATGTGATCTTGTGGGAAGAGGGCCCATCAATCAGAAACTAATTTTTAAAAATTAGCCTAAGAGAGAGATTCAGCCAAAACAAATACATTTATTAGTTACATCCTCTGAATCCTACACATTGGTGGATTTGACTCAATACTGGATGCTTGCATACGAGGGTCAGATTCTTCCATCCCTTCCTTCTTCCTTCCTTCTTTTTCCTCAACTTTTTTTTTAATCTAGGGCTGTTAGGCTTTAGGAGAAAATGATCACTTTTAAAAACCTGACAGAATCCATAAGACGCGGAAAATGATTCAATCTATTAGGAACAGAGGTGTAGACGCCAAGCACAGAGGAAATTCCTTTTCTGCCACCAGACGCCAAGCACAGAGGAAATTCCTTTTCTGCCACCAGAAGAAAAGGTTGCTGTGAATAAAATGTAAGCCATGGTTTTCTGCTTTTCGAAGGATATGTTTGGACTGCAGAGCAGTTCAACAGAAGCCCTAGGGATATAAATGCCACTCAGTTTAGGCTTTATTTCTAGAACCAAACCCTTCCAAAAGGAGGTACAAAATGGCTTCAGTGGAATCTCTTCTCAAAACTGAATTCCAGAAACAATCTAATATGCCAGGCACTCATCTCTCCACAGGTAAATGAAGGATCCTTTGTGTGCATCTAAGAAATGGGTCATGAGACTAGGCCTTTCCTTTTTGGAACTACTAGCATCACCCAGAACAAGTCAAGGAATACACAGTATTAAAGGCTTTGCAGAGAACAGAGCGGTATTTTTCAATGTGCCAGAGAAGAGCGGAATAGTTTGCCCTTGCTCAGTCACTATCCTTTCTTCCACAGTATTGTAAGTCTAGACTGAGACTGTCATTCATACAGCCCTTTTGTCATTCATTCATCAAACCTACTCCATAAAGGTATGCCAGTTCCACCTGAAATAAAGTTTCTTTATCCTTCATCCTTCCTTCCCTCCTTCCTTTCTCCCCCTCTCCTCCCCTTGGTTGTCTCCCTCTCTGCCTCCCAGCTTTTCCCCTTCCTCTTTCCTTCTTTCCTTTTTGCTCTCTCTCCTTCACAACTCACTTCCTCTTTCCTGCCACCTCTCCCTCCCTCCTTCCTACCTTCCACAAATCACATTTCAGCATGCAGTGCAGGGCTTAGAAACGGAAACAATAAACAGGAAATTCCAGGCTGGGGACAGTCACGTGTTAGGAGGATGAAAGGAAAGGCCACTGTGATGAAGACAACCAAAGGCTGATTCAGCACTTTGCGGTTTTTGAAGGAGCTAAAGTTTTAGAAGCTGTGAAACTGTGTGGGTGAGCAGCTGGGGAAACTGTGTGGGTGAGCAGCTGGGAAGGCTAGGAATGTGCTTCTGGGTGGCGATCCTATTGGATGGAAGACTAAGTTGTAAGCACTCTCCCCAGAAAATCACCCAGTCACGCTCCTAGGCACTGGTCAAATACCGTACATGGAACAGTGCCTCTCAGGGTCCTGGTGTCCTTCCAAACCTGTCTGTGTGTGCACTGGGGCTGCGTGGCCTGTCTCTATGGCAGGAGACAGCGTGATTCCTCATATCATGATGATGCTAATCTTAACATCTGGCTGAACCAATTTATACTGAGTTGTCTAATGTGCCAAGGATTTTCAGATCCATTCTTAATTCTTATTTACAAACTGAAGCAAAAATATTCCTGACATACAGCAGACTGCTAACACATGCTAACTGGTGAAAGGGATGGAATTTGAACCCAGCTCCATCGAAGTTAACCCTGTCTTGCTACTATCCATTCCCTGTTTGGGGAACTAAGGGAATTATTGCCAGAAACTTTTCAAAGACACAAAGCCCCTCTATGTCCTGCCCTCGTTTGGTCTTATGACTGCTGATGGTGTATCGTATTGCTTTACAATGTCACCGTAGGAGGACCTACAAGCCTCTGTGCAGGATTAGACCTTTTGTTATTTATGCTTTATTTGTTGTTTCCCACACTGAAGAATTGAGAATATAGTGTCATCTGCAGGTTTCATTAGCAAGCTGCTTATCACAGCTCTTCCAGGTCATTAGCGGAGCTGTTAAATACGGCTGGTTCCAGAGCTCCCTGAGGAGGCCTGCTGGTTACTCAGGAGAGACGCATTCATCATTTCTCAGCAGCAGAAACTGATGGACAACCTCAGACATGGGGAAGACACTGCAGGCCAAATCAAGGATAATTTTCGGATTTTAAGACTTGTCCAATTAGTTTGATCTCAAGGAAGTGATTTTTGAAAGGGAGGGCTCTTCTTCTAAGAAAAGCAGGCTTATACATTTATCAAATTACCTGGATGATTTTGAAAGCAAAAGGGGCACTCTGACTAATTACCCAGGGTAGCAGCCTCAGGTGCAGCCCAAGAGGAAATGATCCTGTGTGGTCACCTCCGCTCTCTGCATCTTGACGTTCGAGTCTGACTCATGGAGCACCCACTGCTCGGTGGGCTCACTCCTGCTGTACACGCTGTAACTTTCAAGGAAAAAGTGAAGGCACGGGTTAGACTTCAGACTCCAGGGCTGCAGAAGCCCCTTCACAACACAATAGTACACAAACTTTAAATCAGTCCCGACTCTCCTGAGAGTGTCTTTCCATCTCCTCATTTGCCCCAGGGATAATTTTTCTGCCATGTGCGAACTCTAATAGGTATTATTGTCACTGAACTCTTTAGATTACATTTTAGGAAAATAGGTCCTTCCTGGAGCACTGATGATGGGGAAAGCCTGAAATCGGTAGTAGCAGAGAATAATCTCTTTTTTCCCATTAAATTTTGTAGACAACTTGTAGCATACAAAGAATTTCCCCCTTCTCTCCTCCAAGCAATTTTACAGAGAATCATGAGACCCAAAATTGCTTTAAGGAAAAATCTGTTCAAAGCAAATCTGAGGACTTTCTGGGTGCAGTCAGACCATGAGTAGATGACACATCCAACTTAAGAGGACATATTCTATTCACATGGTAAAAACCCTCAGGCAAAACTACTGCTTTTCTCTCACTTACATCCACTGAAGAAACTCTGTCCCAGGCCAAATTCATCTACTTAAATTCTAATTAGGATTTTCACTTGCAGAATACCGATGCATTAGCTTCTCTAAATATGTACCACTACACCTAAAAAATTTCTAAATGCCTACTTCCCAGGAAGTCTACACATTTACGATTTCTTATTTTGAAAAAAAGAACAGATTCTACAGCACTTTTTCCAGTACTAGAAAGTTTTAATGTCTTTTTTCCTAAAACTAAAAGAAAAAAATTTCAGGTCACATTTTGTCACAGTCAGGTTAAGCTAGGCAGGCAAAGGTTAGGTAGGTGGCACGGTATGAAATTCAGAGGGAGTCAAATGAGAATGTTTGCTCCTTATTAAACAATGCATTTTTCTCTTGAATCAGAAAAGCATATCTTTGCCAACTGGAGAAATGACTTGTAAGGATAAGGTTGACATGTAACTTTGAAAAGGCATAATATTTGAAACTTACATAGGGCTAACAATACAAATTCCTCCTGTGGAGTCCACTGAAATTGCATGCAGAAAGCAGCCTAGGGCAAAGGAAGAAGTGAAGCAAATGATTCGGAAGTCGGATAGGTTTCATTAAAACGACGAGTAAGCAGAAACTCTGGAGACTCTAAGTACTTGGTTTCTCACCTTCACCGGGAGGCATTTATTTGCAAGAATTACTCCACTCACAGGAGCTCAGCTCCTGCTGCACGGGGCCTGGTCTATGGTTCTGAAATGCTCACACCTGCTTCGCAAAGATCATTTCCATAGAGTCCTGATGCGGTGCACTCACCACGTGTGTCAGTAGTTCTCATGTTCTGCTGCATTTTAGAATCCCCTAAGGGAATTTTTAAAAAATTGGCACGTAGGACTCACTCCAAAGAGACTTATTTTAATTGATCAGAAGTAAGACTCTGCTATTAGAATTTCTGAAAGTTCTCTAAGTGCTTTCAGCATGCACTAAATGTGCAAGTCCGTTGATTTAGACAAAATGTATTTTCCAATGCCACAACAAGCAGCTGAATATATAAATATGCAACATGAGGAAACACACAAAGTGGAAACCTTTGTACAGTTACGAAGTAAGTGGAAATGGGATGGACGATGTAAACTTTTCTACTTTCAGTGTTTTCACTGTGATTTGTGGTGAGTGCACAGTAGGGAGAGAAATCAGCTGCAGACTGGGGCGATGCCATGGAAGTCTTGCTGTAGTAACTTCCGTCAGAGAAAAGGTGATCTAGGGTGCTGTGACGGCATGTAAGTGTAACTGGGGGCTTTTTTTGGGAGACTTCCTCCAGAAGATTCAGCTGAGGTCTGGACGATGAGAAAGAATGAACATGGCCAAGAGGGAAAGACTGAAGGCAGAGACATCAGCACAAGCCCTTCCTCCAAGTGACAAAGTGCCCGGGAACATTCAGTAGACAGCAAGAAGGAAACTCTAGCTACCACAGAGTGCAGATGGAGAGATTTAACTGGGAGTTAAGGGCACCTGGGGAAATGTCACACTTGCAGAATTGCTGAAAGGCTAACTTGACAGGTAGGAGCAGAAAGCGAAATGGGCTGGGTGCTTGCTGAGAACTCTGCTCCCTGGGACATGTATTAATCAACAGCCAAGCAACAACTACAAGACACAGGAGCTACCCCAGGCACTGACCAGAGTAGGCTCTGCACTGTCCAAGTCAGCACCTGTACTTATTTCCTATCTGACTGGAGCAAGTTATGTACCACCACACTGCGGAACCTTTAAAACACTATGAATAGTGCCAACTCTTTTCCCATGGCTTATGAGATAAAGGATCAGTAAAGCTGTGCTCACTGCATCCCTATTAATACAACATGCCTGCTAAGAATTAACTGCTCTTTTCAGGACTAGAAGGATCCCAAAGCAGAGAGACACAGGCCTTAACACAATAGAGAAGGCACCAAGGACTCTGGAGAGCTTGAATAAAGTGCTGTAAAAGCATGCAGTGAAGGGGGCCCGTTGTCCATCATGGCATCGGTGAGGACACCACAGGGAGAGAAAGGGACGTCTGAGAGAAGCAGGAGAGCCAACAGTGTTGCCCATTGCCCTCCCACTCTCTTCTGTTTTCCTCTGCCTGTGCCACCAGTTCTCTTCTTATAATCTTCTGTGTTATGAACAGCACAAAAGCACTAGTAAGCTCTCATGTTAAGCCAAAATGCAGAAGAGTAGCTGAGATCAGGTACAGGGGAAAGCGGCACTGATATAAAGGAATACTCAGTGAGCTCAAGTCACACAGGCCGGATTTTATGCACGAGTGCTTAGAAAACAGCCAAAGATTTCCAGGATCCCTTGGAATGGAGACGTTCTCATACCTTATAGAAAAATAATTTTTACAAACATTTCCTAAAAGCAATGCTGATCTTAGGTTTCTACACTTCACCATGGGGCAGAGAATATCGGCGTGAGCATCTACTGCTGCATAAATGGAGCTGCAGGATCCACACAGGCGACAGAATCTGGCCATTGGTACGTGAACGTCTGTGCTTTCTACCTGCAGGCAGGAAAAATGCCAGGTGATAGGAGAATAGGAAAATAATACACCTGGCTATTTCTAAGTAATACCTGCCTCACGGCTGCTGCAGAAACAGAAAGGTTAGCAGGACATTCCAGGCTCCCGTGGGCTCAGCATGAGCACGTCAGGACAGGGATGGGCAGAAAGGTCTGGTCCAGGGAGCCGCACACTATGGGAGCCTGAGGGAACCGTCTTTCTCTTCTGAAGTCATCTGAGAGGGATGGCCTCATGAGCCTATGATCCTCAGAGGACTCCCGTCAAAAATCTGTGCTCCAGCGACGAAGAAGCAATGCTCTTTCATTTCAAGGCTCAGCAGTTTCTTTAAGACATCTGACCAAAAAAGAACCTGAGAAGGTGTGGAACAAGCTACTTGTAGACACTAGTTGTTTCAGAGTACAGATGTGTAGGGAGCAATGATCAGGATAAAATCCGTCCACCTTCACGAAAGATGTGCTGGGAAATAAGAAAGACATTGTAAAGGAGCCCAGGTAAATGATACACCTGTGTGCTTCAGTGGGCAGAGCAGCGGGCTGGCACTCAGGAGTCCAAAGCCCACCACACCATGAAAGAATAAATGCTTTACTGCACTTCACCCTTTTGCCTCAATGAGAAAACGTGAGCCATGACCACTGTGCTACCTTGCAGAGGACCAGAGAAGAGGGACTACTGGCCGTCTGTCAACAAGACAGAAACAACATCCTACTCTGCCACCAAATTTCGTATTTTTAAATTGCTCTTTGCTAATTTCCCTGGTAGACACTGATATGCCATGAATTTTGGTCCGAAATGCTGCTTTGCTGAAAGGTGTGGGTCATGAGACTAGCTACCATGGATCATAAAATTATCAATAACCAATGGTAGCTAATTCAAAGATCTAGGCAAATTAAAGCTTATCTTTACTTGACTCATAAGGTGACAAAGGGCCTGAAGGCAAAACAAGAAGTAAAAAGTTAAGCCAATTTGCTAATGCAATGATAAAATTTACTCTCTGCCTGGTCACACTTCTTGCATAGACGTGAGCAAGTCAGCACTCTGCCACTTATTTTTACAATAGTTTTATAGTGAATACACACAGACCGAAGGAAGGGGGATGTCACATCACCAAGACATCTCAATTAATTAATATCCCTGAAAAAGGCATTTTAGGTTGAGTTGATTTCTATCTTCAATTCATGCCCTTTCTGTCCATCCCTGTTTCTGCATGCCCCAGTGACTATCTTGTCTCCACCTGCATGAAAACTGCCTTGTTAGATCTAGTGTCCAGCTTCCCCTTCCCAATCCTCAACCCGCTGACCGCTGACCTTTTCCTACATGAATTAGCATCATAAGACTCTCAGAGGAATGAGGAAGAACATGGAAATGAGGAACACACAGCAGTGACCCACAAAAGACAACAGAAGATTTAAATCAGCCTTGTTGATTCTTAATCAGCAGATAACCATTTTATGAAAGAGATATATTCCCAGAAAATGACTGCTCACAAATGAATTTCTTGAATATAAATCTGATTTTCCAACAATCATGATTAATACATTCAACAAATGTATTATTTCTTACATACCCAAACACACAATTCAATAAATGGGTTTAGTTCCTAGAGAAAGAAACTGGTTGAAGATAATGGTCTGTCCTTTATAGATCTGGCACTAAAATGTTATCAGTCTGGGTCTTTTGGGAGTCATGGCCCTAAATCACAGGATCACATTTTCCAATTCATACCTCATTCAACAGGAGCCCTGCAGCATCTCATATTACTGATATTTTCTTCCATTTAACAAAGGGCAAAATGATGGGAAAAATACTGAATTTTAGACAAAATGTGCTTTTAGTTTGGAAATTCAAACCAGATACAGTCCGTTCACTTTAAAATGACGTATGATGCATGAAAACAGAAGTACACTGCAATCAACACATTAGTACTAATTCTCTCTAAATCAAGGATGCAAGGTGGAATGAAGAACCCTACACAAGGATCAAAACAGACTGCATAATCTGATCCTTAATTAATTAATTATACTGAACTTCCCAAGATCCTTGGTGTGATTTATTCTTGCTTGGCTTGAGGGACCTCCAGAGATGAGTAAAGCACTCTTCTGGGTGTGTCTGGGTTGGCTGCATCTGGTCCCTGGGCCCCTTCTCAGGCATTCTTCCCTGCTGCCATGGGTTGAGCAGATTCCTTCTGCCAGGCTCTGCCACCTTGACTGTTTTTTCACATGGAGCCAATCAACTGTAGACGGAAACCTCTGAAGACATGAGCCAAAGTCAACCTCTCCACCTCTAAATGGGGGGTGTCAGGTATTTCACCCTGGGGCTGGGAAAGGGGCTGATACACTTGGAATTATTTTTCCATGTAAGATTTCATCTCAAATCCACCACAAAACACAGGTTCAAAGTGCAGGTGTACCCATGCCCTCCACAGTACCTTACATGAAAAGAAGCCCATTCTATTTGCTGAGTGTTTTTGTTGCTGTTGGTAGAAAAAACAGCATGTGTATCCTTTAACAATGCAGCCATCACAAACAGCATCAACAACCTTCCTAAAGGGGGAATGTGTCTGTAGGTCATGTCGTAAAGACACTTGCCAAGCATAAAGTTACATTTTGTTCAATGTGGCAGAAAACTGGGAATTTCTGGTTAATAAATAAAGACTGTGACTAATAAGAGAATTTTTACTTAGTTAACACAGAGTGTCATTCAGGGAAATGCAGTGTATTACTAGGGAATTACCAGGAATGAAATTATCACAACTGGAAGGCTTCTGGTCATGATTCAGAAGGCTCCCCAGGTTGCTCTAGGGTCTCAGGAAGTAAGAACTCTGGAAGCTGAATCATCTCAGGAAGTCCAGGATGCCTGGGTTTGAATCTCAGCCCTGTGCCTGACGTGACCATTTCAGTGCTTCAGTCTCCTCGTGGAAAACCAAGAAGCCATTTTTGTATTTTATTGATCTGAATTTGTTTTCTACGTTGAGTGTCTTGTAAGAAAGTCTTTAGTGTAACCTAAATCATCTCTAACATGGAATATAAAACCTGTATCTGCTGTTTCCGATAGGAACACAGAGACACAGGCAGGCCAGCTAAGAAGTTCAAAACAAGGGACTTCATTGCAAATAGCTGGCTCCTACAATGAAACTAAAAGCAAATCCCACACGCACACACGTTATAAAGACA
>PVJX010002426.1:0-129407 GCA_004027295.1 Dolichotis patagonum | reverse complement strand
CACTAGCTTTTCATTTCTCTCTGAAGTTGTAGGTAACTCTTTCTCCTTGCAATGTTCTAGCTTCTCTGCCTGGGTTACTCCACAGCTTTGAAAATCTGAGTCCTTGTGTTCACTCCAACAGAAAGGTCGCTGCCCTTATGGAGAGACTTAAAACACCACGTTGACATCTACACGGGCTCTTACCCAAGTACCAGGTATACATGCCAAATGATACTTCTCATTCATATTGCCATACTGAAAACTTTGTTGTAAAAGCTATTTCTCTCTTAGTGAGTGGGATTTTTGTCTGGTGATTATATATATATATATATATATATATATATATATATACACACCCACACATGCATCACTGTACTTACACATTACCTGGTCCATACCAATAGCTCTAGAAATACTGGATAAATTTAATTAAGTGATGCATATTACTCCATACCAGTTAAGAGTTGTGTTTTACTTAAAAATCCCAAATATGTGTTTACTGTTTCAAGATCAAAATTTAATCTAGAGAATTCAACTATTTTTAAACCATGATTTCAGTTCTCTAACTTAAATAAGAAACTATTTTATTCTAGCAGTTTCTGCTAGTTGAGTCACTATCATAGAAGCACATTAATGTAAGTAGGATTTACCCAGATATCAATAAAGTTTAAAGGTTCCCGGAAGGCCAGCTAAGTCAGCAAAGTCTCAGAATGACTTGCTCCTAGGAGCATTTAGACTCAGCCCCTTACCTTGCTTGGCTGCAAAGACAAAGCTCTGGAGAACTCTTTAATTCTGAACTCTAAGCCCAAGGTGGAGAATGGCCAGCAGGGGCAGGGGCCGTGATGTGAGGAGTTCCTGGCCTTGAGTAGGAACCCATGGCCTCCAGCATGCCTGCTGGGTGATCATTCTATCCCTGATTCCGCTGAGATATCTCCCCTCACTCTGGGGCCTCCGATCCTTAAACAAGGGCTCTGTCTATTCTTACTGCAGGCTGCCCGGGCAGGAGTAACCTAGAACCTCTCCGCTGGACTCTCGGGGGCCTGGGAACTGATGACGTGCCTCACCATTTCCGGCCGTGGAAACACTTTAACTCCAACAGGCCAGAATGGTTGACTGCTAGAGCCACCCTTCTGCCTGCTGGAATTTGAGATCTCGGGACCACAATCCGAGCAATGGGACGGGAAACCCTGTCTTGGGACCTGCGGAGCCCCAGCTTCACAGCACGGTGTCCTTTGACCTGAGGAGTAAGGCGGGAAACCAAAGGTCGGTGGAGAGGTGCGGCGCTGAGGATTTGAACAGAGAAACTGAAAAGCCTCAGCCACGCAGTACAGTATGGGAGGGAGGAGGAGAAAGTGAGAAACAGGCTAAAATGTCAGGATCAGTGTAACTTTCAGAGAGGAAACTGCCTTCCTCTTTGCCATCCTGGCTTCTTTCTTGGCTGGATTGCCGCGTTGGTGGGAGTGCTTGAATTTAAGGGGGAGGTCCCCGGTATCGCTGTTTCCCCCCCTCGGAATCCTGTTTCTCCCGACTGAAGTTTAAATGGTCTTAGAGTTTCCCTTGACTTCCTCATAAGGAGTTTCCAAATGACACTGAGTCACACACATATCCATAAAGTTCCTAAGCACAACTGTCATCACTTGTTCCCTGCAAGACCTTGAGCAGGGGTCGTCATCTACAGTTCATTCCGAGCAAGCGATCTGCTAATGGGCTTGTGCGTGCATTTGCACTCGCCCGATTGAGCTGTGCCCTGAATGCTAAGGTTTCCCCTTTCTTCCCCCTTCGTGCTCCGTTTCTGTCTATCTGGAGGGGGTGTATTCGCCCGTGCGCCTGTAGATGCTTAGCAAAAGACGCGTGGAGAAAGCTATCCCTCTTGCAAGCCCCAGCTCCATCTTAGCAGCATTCCTCCCACCGGACGCGTCTCTAATCTTTGCCCAGCTGAAGCGCGCTTGCCATGCTGATGCCCCCGGACTATCTCGGCGCTCCGGGGCGCAAAGAGCGGGCTCCTTGGTGTCCTAGGAGATGGTGCGTGTGCATGCGTGTGTGTGTCTGTGTGAGTGCGTGCGAGCGCGCGCGCGCACGACCGCCAGCTTCCTCCCCGGCCCCGCGCACACGGAGCGGCGACGTTACTCCGCGAGCAGCCGCCAGCAACGCGAGGCAACAGCAGCCTCCGCCCCCTTCGCCCGGTGATTGGCTGGCTTTGCTCGTCGCTTCCCTGCTAGCAAGAGGGAAGGGCCAGCGACGCCCCCGAACCCAGCTGCAGAAGCGGCCGCCACCTCCGAAGCACAAGGTGTCACATCTCAAAAGGAACCTGAGCCCCGGAAAGGCGGCGCGGAGCCAGCAGGCAGGGCTGGCGCCAACCGCGCGCCCGGCGCTGGGCAGCGCGGGAGGACCGGGCAGAGCGACCGCAGCAGTGGACCCCAGTGACCCGATCCGGGGATCCCGGCTTCCACGCTCTCCTCGCATTTTTCGGATCCACTTCCCTCCCCCGACTCTTTCCCCCAGACGGAGTCTTTATAGAGAAGGTTGCTTCAGCCGGAGCAGCCCGGACTTTCCTGGGCACGCAAGATGCTCTCCATTCGGAAGAGGTGGACGATCTGCACTATAGGTCTGCTCTTGATCTTTTATAAGACAAAAGAAATAACAAGAACTGAGGAGCACCAGGAGACGCAACTCAACGGGTAAATGAAAGCCCCTTTTCAGGATGTGACCAAAAGTCGAGGCATAGATGCAGTGTGTGTATCGGAGGTGGAGTCGGGGTTGGGATACTAAGTGTGTGCTTTGGAGCTCCTGGGTAGTGATTCTCGCGAATTAAATAACAAAGGCTGTTGTCGAGGTGTGTGTGTCTGTGTGTGTGTGTGTGTGCGTCTTTGTGCGTGTGCGCGCCTGTGCCTATGTTTCTCCACGCGAGTTCAACTTGCCCTGTGCAGTGTGCATGGGTGGTGGTGTCAGTTGTGCTGGCACCCGATGCCCATACGGCAGAGAAATCACTGCAGAAGTGTCAACAAAGAACGTTTGCCCTTGTCCTTTAAATCTGTGGGCAGAACTCAGCCCTCCGCTGAGATGTCTCTATTCGCCAAACGCGATCTCTCTCTCTCTCTCTCTCTCTCTCTCTCTCTCTCTCTCTCTCTCTCTCTCTCTCCAGAGAGAAACAGGGAAGCTGGTTTCCTGAAAGATTAAAGTTAAAGCCCACACAGAAAGAAATTGGTCTCCTCTGTCTCTCTACTTTTTTTGTTTGTTTCTTTTTGAGGATGGGTAGATTTGTGCATTTTAATTTGAATTGCACGTTCTAGTACCGTCACCAAGGATAATTCCTTAATTTGCTCCTCCAAGGATAAAACGCGGTCATAGTTTTAGAAGGAAGCCAGGCTACTGCATCTTCGCTGATTGTATTGCTACTATTTTGTAAGTTTGCCTGGATGAGTTCAGGATCTCCCCCGCCCTAGTAAGTTCTCTAAATATCCCACTTCCTTCCTCCCTCCCTTCAACTTCTGAGACTTTGAAGTTTACCCCGGGGGTGGTGTAACTTTGTGTGGCCGACAGAGCTTGGAAGCTTTTTCTGAGGATGTGAACCTTGTTGTCAACTCTGTTCAAAGTCCTGTTTCGGAAATCCTCCCTGATCGGAGGCGTCCGCTGGCGGAAACTCTACACTTAGCTAGATGCCCTCCTGGGTTTTATTTTCTCTGACGCTGGTTAAAACGAAGGGACTTTGCCATTATGCATGCATGCCGGCGTGTGTGCCTGTGCGTGTGTGTGATGGAACTGCTAAAACACCCGCTCTTAAACTTCATGGAGTCTATTTCTTGAAATTCCTGCTCCTCCCGAAGTAATGAGCATTTAAGTGAGCCAGAGGGCAGGTTTTTCTTTACGGTGGAAATGCTGGTCAGAGGGAAGCCAGGGCCACGGTGGTACAGTCAAGAGGAGCTGGCAGAGAATGAGAAGCTACAGGGAGGGGACTCAATGGTATTTGTGCATCCAGATCTACCCAGGCTCTGTTCTTTGCAAAGAAGAGATAAATCAATAAAAGAACCCTATGAGGTCGTTTACACGGGAGTGGGCGCGTTGAAAATCCCGTGCTGAGCCTTGTCAGAGAAGGGGATCAGGAGGGCGGCGGGCAGCGGGGGAGACCCGGGCCTGTCAGGCAGACAAAGGGGTATTTGGGAGGTGCTGGCAGGGCGGGCTCGGGCGAGAGGCGGGCCCGGGGCGTGAGGTCGAGGCTCTTTGTTCGCTGCGGGCCGGTGGGCTCCGGGAGAAGCCTGCGCCGGGACAGAGCGGCGGAGCCGGCCGGGCCGCTGGGCGTCTGCGCTGGGGACGCGGGACGGCGGGGAGCAGGGCCGGGCGGCCCGGGGGCCTGACGCAGCCCCGCCCGGGCGTCTCGCCGGCCTCGCCAAGGGCTCGGGAGGAAAGCGGCCCGCAGCGCTCCAGGGCGGTCGCTGCGCGGCCCCAGGGGCTCCAGGTGCGTGAGCCGCAGCGCCGCTTCCCGACCCTTCCCGGGTGGCACAGCCCAGGCGCCGGGGAAGAGGCGCTCGGGCGCGGGTCCGCCGGCGGGGCCAGAGCCCTGCAGCACAGCCTGCACGCGAACCGGCTGCGGGTTCCCCCAGGTCGTTTCCGAAGGCGCGGGGCGCGTGTGCGAGTGCACCGAACAGGAAGAGAGGTGCGCCCGGCCTGACCCCCGCCAGACGGCCGCGAGCGAGGCGGGCGGATGGAGCACCCCGGGGAGGAGGCGGGCTCCCTGCCCTCACAGCAAAGCGCTTTGCTCGCTCAGCCGGCACCGCAGCTCCTCCTCCTTAACTAAAGCCCGCGGGTGCAGTTCTGGGGGGCGACGCGGGGGTGCGGTGGCAGCGGCGCCACACGCACCCCTTGGGGTCCCCGCTGCCGACGTCGCCCCGCCTGCTGCGCGGACCTCGGAGCCGGCACTGACGGGAGCGTTTGGAGCAGGACAGCTGCTGTCCCGAGCACAGTCCTACCGATCCCAGGAGGAGACGTTCGGCGGAAAAGCTTGTGAGCCGGACCCCTGACTTTAACTCCCCAGTAGTGGAGGAGTTGAGTCATCAAACTAATCATCTCACTGACTCGCTGTCCACCCCAGCCACGTGGAGAGGCACTTTTAAAATGAGTTGAATTAAATAGGAGGTTTGGTCCAGGCGTTTAAAAGGGATGTAAGAGAGGCAGACTCTGGCCTTTGGGGGGCACTGCGTACCTTACGGGTGGCCAGCAGTGTCAATGCCAGGCCTTCATCCTCCTGTAGGCTTACGATGTTCTCCTAAATTCATTTGTAGCTTTCCTGCCTGCATATTTGTTTCCAAGAGGCTTGCAATCTTCTGTTTATTCGACACCTCTTCTACTTTAAAACGCCGGTGTGAGCTAGAGTTACTGTAGCATTACTGTTCTTGCATACAATCTGGAGCAATCCTGTGTACAGGAAGGAAAGGACGAGCCATCCAGCTTTGCCATCAAAGGACTGCCTTCTGGTACTTAGGAAAGGAACAGCGTTTTTTAAAAGGAAAGAGGGATGATCCCAGAGGTGGTGTGGATACCTAAAAGTGGTATTTTCTTCACAAAAATTTATTAATTGGTTCATATGATTACTTGGTTAATGAAGTTCAACCCAAAAGGCACTGGTAGTATTTAGGGATCTGTTCTTGACTGCCCCCCCCATCAATTGGCCTCCCAGTGGGCCTAGGATTTAACTGGCCCTCCTTGTACTGTGAAATATTTTTGATAAAGATTTTCAAGACTCTGGTAGAGCCTGACATAGTATCCCAGGACTCAAGAGGCTGAGGCAGGATTATTAAGGCAAGTTTGAGGTCAGTTGGACTACATGACAAAACAGGTCTCAAAAAACAAAAACAAATAAAAAAAACTACCACAGATAAGATAGGTAGGTATGCTCATTTAATGAGAAAGTATTTGAAAGTTCAAAAAACTTTAATGTCACAAATAGTTGTTTTGAGTGTTACTTTTCTTGAATGTGCTACATACACATTATTTCCTGGCTGATGAAAAATGAGACAATAGCTTAGTTTTCTTAGCATCTAGAGATAGCCATGTAAGGCAAAACACTGCTTACTTCGGGTTATGTTACTAACTCATCGCAGCCTGAGTTCTGAAATCAGTGATAAAACTGCTAAGTGGTGATGAGTACTCATACCTTACTTAGGATATTTCTAACAGCAACCAAGCTTCAGTTTGCTCAGGGTTGAGCATACTTTTGAAAGTCAAGATTTCCAAAATTTGCACTTCACTTCACCTGTTATATTTTCAATTCTACCAACAACTGTGAGCAATACATTGAGGTAAAACATCTCATCATTATTTTTGTAGTTTGGAACATGGGAATAAAAACACAAAATTGCCTTCTTTTTGTGTTCAAGCAATTCTTTTCTCTTAAATCGCTTTTCAATTTTTAAATTAAGGAGGAAGTTTAACCTAGTCCAAAGGGAACACACTCATTCCAAATCTAAGGAAGAGTATCAGTGGAATTGGATGGAGAGCTTTGGAGACCTCTTTCCAGAATTGGAATCAATCATATTTGTTATATACTGCAGAGCTAACAGAATAAATTGTGCGAAGCTGGGAAACTCACATCAAAGACATAAGCATTTGTACATACCATGTAAGAATCCTAAACATTAGCTCTCATCACTGGTATGTCACAGCTGACCATCTGCCTGGATTTTTCATAGTTCCATAAAAGTAAGACAACCCTGTAATATTTGCTTTATGCTGAGTGACTTCTTTGATTTGTGTTTTTCCTTTTAAAAGTACAAATTGAATATTTTCATGCTTAGTATTATGCAGATACAAAAAAAGAAACCAAAAATGTTTTCAGTGCAGCTGTTCAAAAGTCACATCTGAACTGTAATGCAAGACAAGCAGGGGTGTCAACGTCCTTCATGCCCTGTATTCATGGGAAGGAAATTTTTCTAAAGACAGAAATGCTACAAAGGTCACATGTGGAAAAGCCCATGAGACACATTTAACTTTATACCAAAAAGAAAAAAATATTCTCCAGAGCTGCGGACAGCTCTAAGCTTGGTCTTCTTACTGAGGAGCTTCCCTGGCTGTAGAGGGATAGTGTGACTACTTGTTGATACTTCCACTCAGAGGTCTTTCCAGTGATAAATGCCATATATTCCGCCCATCACAACGTCAATAGAACACAATCAGAACAGCAGTGTAACATCATAGCATTGTATCCATATAAAAAGGTTACAAAGTTTAAAGTCTAAAAATCATTTGTGGACAATCTGGGAAGACTCCATGCGACCTAGTTCTTCACAGCAATCACTGTGCAAGTAAAAATATATCCACAGGTTAGTGAAACAGTGTTCTCCAGATTACAGGAAAGACAAGCCTCTGTGTACAGCTTTATTTTCATGAGAATTTAATGATGATGTCAATAATCATTATAATGATAGTAATCTGTGTTAAGAATAGGAATCTGTGATATTGGCTGACCAGTTATTAATGGTGGAACGCGTGTGATGCTGGGATTTTGTTGTTGTTTTGTTTTGCTTTTCTTTTATATTTTTTTTCTTCACAAGGTCTCGCAATGTAGTCCACTGACTTTGAACTCACTATGTAACCCAGGCTGGCCTTGCAGTCAAGGTGATACACCTGCCTCAGCCTCGCAAACACTGGAGTTAGAGATCTGAGCAGAGAATCCAGCTTTGCCTGTACTGTTAAAGGCATATCGTGTAAAGTGTGAAGGTTAACATCTATGTTTATCCATATTTTAATTGCCCTGTAATAATTATCATTAACATATAATAGGAATACCGACTGCTGGGCCACTGAATGGTAATGAATGCTCTATATTTCCTTGCATCCTAAATAACCTCTGTAAAAGGGTTATTATTGGCTGCATGCAAGCATGCAAATATATCATTTTCATCAAGAAGACAGCTTAAAGCATTATTTTTACAGAGTTCTAAATTTTTCAAGGAGAGGTTTCATATGATGCTTTGAGCTGCTTCAAATTTAAGCTACATGTTTAAAAAAGAATGCAAACCAAAATACCAAAGCATAAGCCTTCAATTACAGAATTCATTCAACAGCTGTCACACAAGCAATGGTTCCATTGATAGTAGGCGAGGAATGCCTACATACAGAGCCCAGATTTAGAATTTGTGATTGAACAAGTAGTCGTGTTACTTTTTTACTATGCTTTTGAGATTCAAAAATTCAAAAGGTACACGTAAAAAAATGCATATGTTGAATGGACTTTTTTGTGTGTACTATAAAAGTGGCTTGTTCACTCTGAATCTGTATGTACTCTGTAAAATAACAAGAAAACAGTCCACTGAGTAACAGATTGTTGAGCTATAGACGTCTTTCTGGTGTAAATGACATCATAAGTTTCTCAGAATGATCAGTCCTGTCACACTCCAGGACTGCTGTAACACATGGTACGCTAGCCTCACCATGTTGACTGAAAGTTGGTGGTTGAATTTCAAAGTTATGGCAAAACCCTTGTGGCCTAGAAAAATATTGTCTAGCAACACAAGGCTACCAAGTCACAGAATCAACAGCACACACAGGTCACCTGATAGCGCATTTCCTTACCCTCAACAAAATCTCTTGGCATAATGTTCATATGGCTTCCTTGAAAGTAAAACTAATCTTTGAGCTTACGGGTACAGAAATGTAGAATATTTGACCAAACATCCTGTCTCTATTGTCTAAAAAGAGTCAGATGGGGGTGCAGTCGGAAACAGAGCTTTGATGAGAATTCCTTTCTTCTTTAAGTTCCAAAGAGGTCTTTGTTTGTCTTCTCTATAAAAACAGCAAGTTAAAAAAGAATGTGTATAGGCTTTTGTGATGAAGTCACATTCACTTAAGGCTTTCAACACCTTTCATCATGCTTGTGTCTTTTCAACCTGTGGAAATTTATGTACCAATGATATAAATCACATTATATATTTTATGGCCTAGACAAAAATTCTTCTTCTTTTCACAGAGCTGGAATTTTTGTTTTATTCCAGAGATGGTGAATTGTGTTCAAGCCGATCACTTGTCAATAGTTCTGATAAAGTTACTCGAAAGGCGGGCTCGACAATCTTCCAGCACTCGGTGGAAGGCTGGAAGTTCAATTCCTCTTTGGTCTTGGAGATACGGTGAGTTTCTTTAATAAGGTATAAATTTCACGTCATGTTCTCAAATATGTTGGGCTTGCAAACTTTTATTGAACATCTGAGTTATACGTCAAGTATAAGTATTTTAGTGAATGAACGAACCAGCTATATTTAACCTTGCTCACTGAAGAATGTGAAACCATAAAAATGAAGTTATTACATAGTAAAAATTTAAAGATGAGTACATGGATTTGAAAATATAGTTTTTATTCTAATGAAATAAAATGTCACCAAAATACTAATATTTAACTTACACAGTTATTCATGATGGAAATACTTTTTGAATTAGTTTTCATCCTTGAGACTTTATTCAGATCTCATGTTGTCTCAGCTAAATGAAAATACCTATTTTCATTTACCTGTTTTGTTGATGAAGAGATACAGTTGATTTATCCTATGAATGGTTATGTCAACCTAAGTTCATGTAAAAAATGTATAAAAATCAGGAAATAAGCTTTCTAGATTACTGAATTATTGATTAGACAAAGCATTTAAGCTGAAAGAAACTCTTGAAATTAAACTTAATATATTCATTATGTCATCTTTTGAGGTAGTCCTAATACTAATAACAAAGAACTGTTTTTAAAATGGTTGCATCACGTGGCTGCATTGGTTGACATGCTTAAATTACATCATTTGAATATAGCTATTAAAGCTTTTATATAATAAAATCATTACATATTTCCAGTATGGGCAACTGTAAATTATTTAGTGGCCAGAGAGTAACGTTTGTTTTGTAAGAGTGTCTTACTGACTGAAAGGGGCTGATCTGTTTGTCTGGGTTTCTATTTGTGCACTCCTTGAGTCACACCTACACGTAGTGCAGGTTGTAGCCAACCTGAAAAGAAGAATCTGTGATACTGATCCTTAGAATATGCACAATGATTCACAGAGTGTATTTCAGCAAAGGCACTTTCAGCAGGTTGAAGTTTACTTAAAAGTATCTGGAAATTAAAAAGACGTGGATGTCAGAGAAAGACAGGAATGATTAGGCTACTTCATATTAAACTTCTGGAAGGGATAGGAACTGGAAATGGGAATCAGCCCATTGCAATGTGGAATACTGTGTGTTTAAGTGCTTATAGTTCAGAGAAAACTTGGTATATTCATGGTCCTAATACAAGAATGAGGAGATATGTAGAGTCTGATGATTTATGATTTGATGTCTCTTGGGCAGAATACAGATTGAAAGCAAATTTTATTTAAAGTGGATAGAAAAATACTTTTAAAATCGACATTTAAAAACTCAAGAAATTCCTTATAGACATATGGCTTTTCAGATCTGCCCAGAAATTTAAATATTTTACAACTTGGACCTGTGGTCATCCCGATGTATATTGGACGGAAGCCATGAGGAGTGATCTCTCTCCATTCTGACGTTTTCAGACTGGGGATGTGTTCTCCCATGCTATCTGCTTATAAATGTGTCTCCCTCCCTCACACCTCCAACTCCACATTTGTGTTTAGCAACCCTGTAAGAAAAGAGATAATTATAAGGAATGAGGTCATGTGGCATCATATACCCAGGTGTAATTTAGTTTAAGAATTCATATTTCTTGGAGGTGGATTAGAAAGTAAGAAATATGGATGATCCAAAAGGTAAACTTTGATTTGTAGAATGTCTAGAATGAGAACCTCAAATTGAATGGTTTAACAAGAAAAGAGCAATTAATTTAGGTGACATGAATCAAAGGAGGTACTGAAAGAAAGTAAAGTAAAATAAGAAACTGTAATAGTTTAATGAGTATATCTAGCCATGCTAAATAATATATCACATAAATCGAACTCTACCATGTAAATTCTCAGGTATAGACACTAGTTTAATTATTACATCCAGCCATAATTTTCAGTGACTATAAATATTAATACTGTAGCTGTTTTTCTGACTATGGTATCTATAGCTGGTTTTATTATTAATAGTTTGCTCTTCATTATTGTAAACTAAGAAATGTCATTTTATTGTGCTACACGTTATGAGTAAATCTGTGAACACTGTACTGAGAGATTATTTGACCATGTCTAACATTTGTGACATTTTTGCCACATTTGGATTATTTATTTCTTCTAATTTTCATATACTAATTAAAAGTCAAAAAGAAATGTTAACTTCCAAATACAGATGTTTTGAAATGCATAAGCTTAGCTTCTCATCAAAACAGCTTAGCCATATCATTAGAAAAGTATCTTCAATACTTAATATAATATATATCAAAATTCCTAACCAGTTAAGATGTGCCAGTTAACTGAACATAATTGCAAATTTATATAAGCTTACCTTTCAAAAGTAAATTGCTACATATGTATGGATTTACTTTAGAAGAAGGTCAATATACAATACTTAAATCAACTTCTTATTTTCATCATTAAATGACCATTACTGCTGATCTTGGTTCAGAAAGCTTATTAGACACAAACCCAATCCTGTTTGACTGTTCAACCAGTGTACTATTAGCAAATATATTTCTTGAAATACTATGTTTTAATACAAATAACTTGAATCATTTAACTTATGATCATGTAGTGTATAATATTTTTTTGCTCTAAAATAATTTCCAATATTATTCATCAAATATTACCAAACTTTGGACTAAGACTTACATGGCAACCTGGAGCAAAAGGTCCAATTAAAACTTGTTTTCTGTAAGTATTTTGGGCAATTTCATCTTTTAATTTGATTATGATTATTTAGGGTTTTTCTTTTGTTACTAGGATGTCTCCAATTATAGCAAGTTCAGAAGTTCTAAGCAGTAAACAGACTCTTCATTCTTTTAGAGATTTGAAACAAATTGTTTTGGAAAGCAAACCTTTTGGGCTAAAAATTGATGTGTTCTTTTTATTTACTGAATGCTTAAGAAAACTATTATCATTTTTTTCTTTGTATCATTACCAATTGAATTGATTCAGTGATTTGGAGGCTGAGCTGCAGTCTGTTTCTAGAGTTTGAAAAATTTGACTGTAAATGTATATCATGAGCTAATCTGATTTTCAGCATGTGTATCACACATTACTTCTGTTGAACTTTGTGTTGTTTGCATTAAATTTTCATTGTTGCAGTGCGCGTGCTTGTTATTAACAGGAAAACTACAGAGAAGAAAAGAGTGCCATCTGGTACTAGGTTAGTTCCAAGTGAAAAAACAATGTTTAGTAAACTAGTTTTGTGGCACTCTGAAGTTGCTATTTCAAGCCAGGAGTTTTGTTGAAAGGGAAGTTGTAGTTGAAAATTCAGTTGAAAAGTTTCGCATAGAATCTATTCCTGTCAGCCTGTCTAAAACCAACCTTTGGGTTTAAGCCAGCATTGCTTAACAGAAAACGTTTCATATGACTAATATTTTTAGTGCCAATGAAAACAAAACGTTTTCAGTTTTTTTCAGTTATCTTTAACATTCAACAGAGGTTTCAGAAGTTGCAGTAGGACCAAAAAATTACAGTTGGGGACCTATGAGCAAATTTCTTCCAAGATATGCACAGAAACCCAACCAACTTCCTGCTTTGAATATCTGGTCTTAACTTGACTACAAATTAACACAAGTTATAGGCATATGCCTCGTACATTAAACATTAGCTTTTGGGCCGGAGATTTAGCCCACTGGCTTAAACACATGCCTGGCAAGCACAACAACAACAACAACAAAAAATTAGCTTTCGTTGGTTCAACTTTCTTTACAGCTCATATAGTAAACTTAGTTTTTTCCTCTGTTTTTCTATTTCTTATTTCTGAAATAGTTTAGTTTAGTCTGCTGATAAACACTGTTAAATTCTTATCAATCATATTCTGAGCAAAAGCATATATGCTCTTTTTGGTGATGCTTAAAGCCCTGTTTTCATGGTCTTAATGACATGTAGCTTATTATACATAAATTAAAGCTTTATTCTTACTTTCCCCAACATATGTATAGTCCAAACATCAGCTATATTTAGCAGATACACAGAGATTTTATGGTCCATTGCATCTATAGTCTGAAGGATATCTTCAGCCTGATAGAGAAAGAAAAAACAAAACTTCCCCTACTGTTTCGAACAGTATTAAGTACTTCCACAACAATATTATTCACTGGTAGTAATTACTTTTTGTCTTTCATCAACTTGTACCAGCAAATTTATCTCAGACAATTTTCTACACCTAGGTTTAACTCTTAAAATAGAAATTAATCATTCTTTCAATACAGAAAAAGAACTTACTGGTGTCATTCAAATTTATGTTTTTTCCCCTTTTCAGTTTAAAAAAGCAAATAATATCCCTAACAACTATTTTGAATTTTGCTTAAGAAATTTTTACATTTTGATTAATATGAGTATACTGTTTTTTATTTTTTTTGGAAGCACTTTTACTATTTTTACTACTTTCTTAAAAAATAAACTATGCTAAGCCTTTAACACAGTGTTGGAAGAACACATAGTCATAGTAAGTTCCCCTTGAAATGTAATAATGATTTGTCCCTTTAAGTACTGTTTTCTTCCAAGAGTCACAAAACAGTGCATGTTAAAGCTTTTCTCAAGTAACATAGACCCGTTTTTGTACCACTTTTACTAAAAATGAATAAAATGGAGAAGCTCAGTTGTACTAAAAAGTTGAGAAGATGTGTTTTCAGGTATTTTCGCTGCTTTGTGTCACACAAAAAGGGCACAATTGTTGGAAAGTCCCTCTTGCTGCTAGTAGACAGTCACACAAGTGCTAACTTTTTTGATGGAGGAAAAGTGATTTTTTCTTTAGAGTTTCCAGGCCACCGTATTTTCTTCCATATTTAGACCTCTAATTTACTTACCTCACTCTTGCGAGCTTCCACCATCCGAGCATGTACATCTCGAAGAACATCTATGGCAACCTGCTCAAATTACCTGCACAGGAAAACGATAACATCACGCAGTTGGCTCAACCACATCCGTGCAGTTTGTTCTTTAGAGCTAGTCTTGTCGTTTTCACAGGAAATGAGAAATTTGAGTGGAAATATAGTTGTCAAAATATTAACTTTCCACAGACAAATAAATGACAGCTAATAAGTAACTGCAGAGGTTTCTGTGTTTTGCTACTCTGATGCTAATTTAACTTTTGAAAGAATCACACAAGTGACATAGTGTGACACAATAAAAGAGTTGCCCATTTCCTCCTCGATCCAGAAGCCCATCTTTGAGGATTTCAACTGTCGTTCTCTTCTTATGTAATCTTTATACTGTTAAAATAAACGATTATGGTGCTTGATAACATTTCCAATAATTTTCTCTGATTTATTTTGCAGAGTATTGGTACAGAATTTCCTTTACAAATTATGGTTAAAAGTATATTTATTTTCCAAAGAGCTGATAGATATATCTCTTATCTGTATAGAATTTTCAATCAATTGGTTTTGTAATTAGATCACACATGAAACTAGAACTGATTCAATGAAAGTCATATATATATATATATATATATATATATATGTGAAATAATTGAATATATATTAGCTTTTCACAGGATGAGCTTCTATAAAAAAGATCTAAAGTGTGGTGGCCAGATAAATTGTGATTTTCATTTGTTTGTCATATAACATGCACATGAGCTACTTGATCCCACTGAACAAAGCTGACTCGTATTACCAAACCTAGCTGTATTTAAATTTTAAAAAATTGAAAGTGTTCTAACTGAGCATTAATTTTTCATATAAAACCTTGAAAATTTAAATAGTAAACAGGCAAGAGAAAGAAATGACATCAGCAACATTTGACTGTCTCTGCCACATAACATCCAACCTTGCATCTACCCATCAATTCCTTTACTGGATTGGACTTATTTCCTGGAATCTCAGGCTAGAACGAAAATTTACACATACATTTAGTGACATAGTTTTACATTTTCTTTACATATTTATTAAATCTAGATGAGTTTTATAAATATATATGTTTATTGGAAAGGGTAGCCTTTTTGGTAATATTAAATATGCTCTAAATTAAAAATACTTACATTATTTCTATTCACCTTAATTAGGCTACAGTGAGTAAAATAAATGACTATCGAAAATGGAAAGCCAGTAGCAGAACATCTAACTATGAAAATTCAGATGTTTAATAGGCTGATTTTTCTATGGTATATTTTTATATACTATACCTTGTTTCTAAAGTATGTATATATATTGTATACTGACAAAACTGTTATAAACTCTTCACAAGTTGCTTTTAAAGACGTGTTGTTTCCTGTGGAATATACTTAATTGGTTGATGTAATTACCACCTGAAATTCAAGATCAGTGACTTACCAATTTGTGTTTCATGCTTGGCAAATGAGGTTACCAGTTTATGGATTTGCTATGACGTGAGACCCTGCTTGTGTTTCAAATATAGGAAGAACATCCTTCGTTTCTTAGATGCAGAACGAGATGTCTCAGTGGTTAAGAGCAGCTTTAAACCGGGTGATGTCATACACTATGTGCTGGACAGACGCCGGACACTAAATATTTCCCATGATCTGCACAGCCTCTTACCTGAAGTTTCACCAATGAAAAATCGTCGGTTTAAGACCTGTGCAGTTGTTGGAAATTCTGGCATTCTGCTAGAGAGTGGATGTGGAAAGGAGATTGACAGTCACAACTTTGTAATAAGGTGAGTGAGCACCCTCTGTTCCTAGAGATTGTAATTTCTTCAAAGACCTTTTACTTAGGAATGGAAAACGAGCAGAAATGTTTGAATTTACAAATCAATGCAAAATTTGATTTATTACTCAAACGTTTATCTCTGATATCCTTTTCTGTGTTACACCCAAACCTACAGTAGCTTGGAATAGAAAAGTAAAATTACTGAATCATTGAATGAAAAGCTGTTTGCATTGTAACAATGATTCACAGGAGCTTTGGAGACAGGGGGGCAGATATCAATTTTATTGCATTTAACATTCAAATAATAATCAAGTAAAACCTCACCTTTGTATTCATTAGTTTGATATAACTTCATTTGTTTCATAACAATGCTGAATATTATTTTGCAACAATGTCATACATGTAAACTAATTTTACTCTTTAATTGATGATTATGCAGCATTCTAAGAAAATGTTTTAGCAAGTTTATATATGATATCAGTCAAATTCCTTTTATTACTCCTTATTCATAATATTTTTCTATGGTAATAGAGTTTAGTATTTTATTTTTTTCACATAATTGAACATACATGTTTTTCATTGATGGTCAGCAGATATTTAATGAATTAGATGTTGTTAACATTTTATTTAATGAAATAAAGTAAACCAATGGTGAAAATAGGGTTGTGATTACATCACAGATATTAGCAGTTTTGAAGTTCCAATTCTTATATCTGTGTAGGTTTTTCTGTTAGTGTTAGAAACATTTGCTGAGTGAGGTAAACATATACATTGACAGATGAGAAAGTGCAATATGAAAATAATACAGTATGTCAGTTGTCATACTGATAAATGCTTGGACACCCTTGTGGGTAGGCTACGACACAGCCTATGACTCTGTAGATCTTGATAAAATCTTTTGAAATAAAGTCTTAAAATAAAGTAAATTGCTTGTGAGCAGTGGTATTCACGAATGCTTTTGTTTGCAAACAATTTTGCTCCCAAATGGAACCATTTGGCAAAATTTTGATTTTGTTTACAAACACGGCATTAGGTGACAAACAAGGCCCTAACCATCTTTCTCACACAAACACAGAAGTGGCCATCTTTTTCAAAAATCTTAGAACAAATCAAGTTTTCAACTGAAGTACCACTGATGTATATAATTTGTCATAATTAGAGTACAATTTTTTCAAAAGCCAATCGTATCTGTCAAAAACCAGGTGGATTCAATTCATATTTATAATTATAACTCAAGCATTTTATTTTATTCTCTTGCCTTTTCTCAGTTGAGGGTAGTGTCAGATATTGATTTAAAACCAATAAAGTTCAGATATTGAACTTTTAAAATCCTGAGCTCAGAAACTGATTGGATTGAAAATAACACCACTGGACTTTAGTTGCCTTGTAGACATAAAAATAAAATTATATATAAAGCAGAAAATAGAAATCTTTGATGGTGGAATAAAAATATGTGGAGTTAATGTGCTTCAAATATTGATGTCTGTATAGCTGTGGAGAAAGCGTAAGACTTCTAGAATTTCTAAAGTAACTAGAATGACAAGTCAAGTAAGATGAAATAAATCTTTTAAGGTATAATGGAAATTATTGCAACATACAGGAGATTATAAAAGAGGACAATAAACTGACCATGACAAGCTTTTCTCCTGTATCCCTCTAAGCTTTGGCACTGGGGCTTAATTGAAGTGGTTAGGTTTAACCCCACCTCTGAGTTTAAAGTAGACATTGCTTTTAAATGTGAGTTTTGAGAGAGACCTGGTAATACTACTCCAGTTTAGTATCAGTTCATTGATAGTATTTTCTGCTCTGTCTTTATTACCTGATTTATGTAGACCAAGTCTTTTGAGTTATGCCAATTTAAAATTACCAAGTTATCTAACATAGCATTGTGTCTCTGGTGAGAACATTTCTACTTTCTTTCATCTTAACAGTGACAGGTGATGATCCTGACTTTATATCACAGTCTGTAGTCTTCATTCTCCTACCGTTTGTTTCTTAGAAACTGTACAACCTACCCTGTTCACTTTCTTCTATTATCTGTACTCACTCTCTTTTATACTGTAGCTCACTCTCTTTTATTATCCAGATTTCAGGTTTCAAAATTCCTAGGCTCTAGTCCACCTGTGAGCAAGATTCTGATTCCAGGAATTCCTGCTAACCCTCTCTTTTATTTTAAACTTAATGCCTCTTTTCTGTTTCACTTGCCAAGCAGGATTAGCAGGCCAGCTGGTAGCAATGCCCTGGCAGTTCTAATGTGTACAGTTGGGCATTTGAGTCACCTCTATCCTACCGTGGGTCTCCTTCAGCAAAATATCAAGGTTATAACAACTTAGCTAATGCGTATGTTTTCTCTTCTTTAATGACTTAGGCATCTAATTTTGTCCCTACTTTCTAGACTTAAAGTTAAAAAAAAACCTGATTATTTTGCTTTAGATTAATAAAGTCTGGTACTAAGCTTAAAATACTCTTTGGTTACTCTAACAGAATCAAACTCTGGTAAATTCCACTGGACTGGTTTACCTGTTTTACATCATATTTTGTGGTCCTTGGATATTTAATCAGTCTTACTGGTACCTGGAGATTAGATCTCAGGAACTAGTGTTGGTTTCTGAGCCCCTATGTTCCATCAGTTCAGGACAGGTGCTTTAGGACAGTGGGAAAAAGGTCTTTACCACTTACTAGTTGAGAACCTCACTGAATCCAGTTACTTTTTAACCTCAGACTTCAGATGGAATGAGTGCTTTATTTAGTTTCACACTTTGGGAGTGGACTATCTATACATCCTCTTGATTCAGACTCACCCAGGTATTGTGTTCACCCAGTGACCTGTGACTTTACAAATCAAAGCACTACTTTAATATAAAGCACTCTTTAAACATTAATTAGATTTCCACTTGACCTTTTGGGGGGAAGGGATTTAATAAAATAAAATGAAATCTTCTTTAGGTAGATGCCAGAAGGCATTACTGCATGCAAATGAAAATGTCTTGAGCCAGATAGCTTTTCTTTCAGCTACAGCAGCAAGGGTCACATAAATGGCAGTAATTGAAGACTTTTCCTGATATCTTGTAAAGAACATTCTATGATCAGTCTGGGAAAAGCACCCATGTTCACTTATGTGGGGAAACCGACACACTGTAATCCATTTCCTTTCCTAAAAATGGCACTGATTCACTCACTAATCCATCATATTAAATGCTGGGGTCAGGGAATATTAAACAAAAAGGGAATCCTAGTTATGTCATTATGTGAAGTTTAAGGTAAAAATAACAATACAAAACATAAAGGTAAATAAATTAATGCATATCTAAATATTACATTGATTTCTTAAATCTGAGTGTCAAGTACACAACTATCTTAGTAACAGAACAAAAATAGAAGAAAATCTGATTTCTTATTAAAAATTTACAAAACCGTAAGTCTAAAACCATTACTGAGCACATTGTGATCATTTTTTTGTACATGTTCAAACCTCAGGATATCTTGTACTCTACTTGGTTTCTTGATTAGACAAATGTCATGCTGCATGAAAGAAAGCACAGTTAAGGTCGAAAAATAAAGCCAGTAAGCAGCTCAAGTTGAAAATAAATTATTTTTTAAAACAGAACAAAGAAAGTAACTTATTGACCTGTAACTTTCTCTAGAAGGCCAGTTCGCTCTGTATGATAGAGTTCTCACGAAGTTTCAGGTTGTGTCACATCGCTTCCAAGGAGCAAACTTTGACTAATAATGTCAGTGATATGCCTTCTCTCGATCAGAAGAGCAAATGGAAGCAGAAGGGATAAAAATATTTTAGTCTTGTCAAATCTGTTTCTTCAAAGACAAATGGAAATTTTGAGTGTCCTGCATACATTTCTTGAAACTAGAGAGAAACGCAAGTTGCTGTATAAGAAACCTCACAAACAGCAGATACAAACCATGTGCTGTATCAAAGAATCCAATAATGTGTACAATTTTATCAACAAAATTCTCCTTTGTTTGGAAGTTTAATGTGTTTTTTCTTTAAACATCTGTGTCTCTGATACTGCTGAGTACAAAAATTGTAAAATGCCATACAGCCCTTTTCTATTAATTAATAAAAGACAAATTCCAATTATTTGGTTGGCTGATGCTACTCTTCTAACCTCAGTAGCAATAATGTGTGCAGACTGAAAGGAGGAAAAGATACCTGATGTTAAAATTATAGAACACTGAAACACCAGTTTATTATGTAGCACTTATAATAGCAAGGAATTTAACAGCTCCAGAAATAATTTCACAAAATTTATCTCTTACCCACATGCCACATTAACTAAAATTGTAACAACCGAAGTAGATACATTTTGTATTCTTGCAGTTACTTGAAAAGAAACTAACCTGTTAAAAGATAAATGTTAACTTCCTTTTATCAAAGTCACTGGGAACTCATTATATTTCTTACTCATCCAATTATCTTATTGTGTGAAGCGCGCACCAGTCAGGAGCAGATCCTGACTGCAGAACTGAAGGTCCTTACAATCCTTTTAAAGGACTTGAAGGGCATCCTTGAACTCAAAAGTCTTTGATGAGTCTTGGCAAATTTAAAACATTTGTCTATAACCAGTTCTCTAATTTCAAATCATGCAGATTGATTATAAAATGTTTGGTAAAGAAAACAAGTTATGATTCCAGTACTACATGGGGACACTCAAACTCATAATTTTAACAAAAAATCTTTTAGATATTCCAAGGTAAATCTAGATAAATTATTAATCTGTAGGTGGTGCATACAATACACTTTAGGAAGATATAACTGAAAAGTTTGAAGTCTCATTGTGTTGTCATAAGCTGACATACTTCTATGTACCAACCAGAAGATGCATTTATGGCTTATATACCCATAATCTATAGAATTATTCGAACAACTAACAGATTTGTTCTCCTTTACAGGGTGCTGAATAGTAGTCACCCAAGTCACTGTACTTGCTACAGGAGCTGTGTTATAAAATAGTTCAGTCCACACTTGCACTTTTGAAAAATAAAAGTATCCTTTTTGATCCAAATGTAGCTTAAATGCAGTCTTTGTAATGGAATAAAACTGACTCTGAGCAGCATGTGAGACAACTGGTTATACAAAGGCAAACAAAATCAGTGCTTAACTGCAAAATCTGAATGGATAAAATTAGACAGTAATGAAGATATGTTAATCTAGTGGAAACTAAGGCAATGTGACAAAAACGTATCACTTCATGATATCTGTTTTCCTAATGGGAAGAACACCAGGTTTCATGAAAATGAAACATTGAGGCATTGGTTACACTTGGCCACACCAAAGCAATTTTTAATTCAATCCACACTGTATTTCCCCCATTGGATAGTTTATGACAAAGTCCGTCATGTTCTTGACCTTCTATGACTGCTAACTCTTTTATTGAAACAAACAAACAAAAAATAAAACTCAGTTTCGGGAAAAAATATGAGTCTGCAAAAGTGATGGTAAATTCTTATCTGCTTCATAAAGATTGTCCAACTCTTTCCACTTACACTTTCAGAGAGAATATATTTTTCTTATCTCAAAGAGCAAATAGTAAATAACTACATTTATAATAAAGAGAGAAAGAAGGCTGGAGCATGAGGAAGATTTTTAAGTTTTTAAAAATTAATATGAATAACAACTTTATATTTTAAGGATTGTAACGTTGCTTTGGTGGTACTTGCTATATATGTTTTCCTTTCTAATTTTTGCCTAATATTTTATTACTAACAGTGATCTATGAAATTTTATGGGTTTTTTTCTTTTTTGAGACAGAGTCTCGCTATTAGTTCAGGCTGGCCTTGAACTCATGGTGATCATCATGCTTCAGCCTCCTGAGTGCTGAAGTTACAGATATGCACCACCATGCTCAGCAATTTGACAAGTTTTAAGAAACTCATTACTTTTGCAGTTTTGTCTACTGATTTTAATAATAAAATCCATGTCTCATTTATAAGCTTGAATTTAAATTTTGTAATTATCTGTTTTTCTTTAAAAGCCAGCTCAAAGCTAAATCTGAAATTGTTACAGATTGTGGTGTGATATCCAGCTATTATTTTTCTAATGTTATTCCTCAGGCAAATATATTTTATTCACAATATAATTATGAAAATGGAAATGGTAATTGCTAAGACTATTCTAATTTTTAAAACAATATTTACTCATTTCCAGAAATCAAGATTATAAGCATGCTAATTTTCATCCAGTAATGACTTTAAAAATTTTAAATTTGCAATGCATATTTCCCTCATATTGACATTTCAGTGAAATGTACCCAAAACTGTAAATAGATAAAACCTTTGTAAAATCCAGTTTATATTGCTGGTTAAAAGTTATAGAAGTTAGTCATATTGCTTTATCCACTCTTTCCAGTTGTATTTGTTTAACTGTGAAAGCAATATTATAATGTACAGGAAAAGTTAAGTAAATATTTGCACAACCCAATCATCAGCCACTCCACATGTGAAGTAGAGGAATCTGAGCGAATGAAATAAGTAAACACAAGACAGCCGCTTTCCCTGGTCTTAGGAAATGACAGAATTTGGGGCACTCTACAGTTTGGCTCGTAATGAAGAACTGTGAGGCAGGGGAAATGTCACGTTCTGCTGAATGTAAGATGGTGAAGAATGTTATTAGACAGTATTAGAATTTGCATGGTATTTTATAGCACTCCAGAAATGAACCTTGGGGTGTGTTGGATCATTTGTTTGTTTTGCTTTAGATTTTGTAGTTTTATTATAAGCAGAACAAGACTTCAGAGGTATAGAAATTTCTATAACTCTGAATATATTTATAAATGGAAAGACCTCAGTTGTAAGGAAATACAAGAAGGAAGATATCAGTTGAGGCAGAAATAATGAGATTCAGGCCATAGTAGACAATAAAATAACAAAGGCTATCTTTGACAATATGATTCATATTCTGTAAATGTAAAATGTTACAGAAAATATCTTTGAGATGAACTGAGCATTAAGACAGATTTTAGAGACATGTCTTGGTTTTGGAGTTAAGTCTTTGCTATTTTTTGACTACCAGACCCATCCATAAACAGATGATTGTCAGATGTACTCCTAAGCCAAACAAAAGCATATTTGCAGGGCCTATTTTTTTTATTTTCCTTCACTTTATTCACCAGCATACCAAGATGTGGCGATACAGCTATGTCCTCACTTTTAGAGGTGATCACAGTCTAGTCTTTATGAAAGAGAACAGCTAATGAACTAACCACATACAAATTGCGTTAGTCAAGGATGACTTTTTGAGGGGAGTAGCAGCAAGCTGTGCTATAAGAACTGAAAAGATAAATATAGAAAGGAGAGAAAATTGAGGGGGTTATAGTCTAAGCTGTGGTACCAAAGTGTAAAGCACCTAGATTTGGAGCCAGTACATTTTCTGTGTCCATGGACAGCAAGAGTAATTTCCAAATTCAGGACTAGGAAAAGTATGAACGAGGTGCCAAAAAAATAAAGGTTTAAGCAGAAGATCAAGACACAGGTATAACAAGGTCCACTGTCCTGATTAAGACTTGAACTTTTCAAGTACTCTAAAATGCTATTCAGTAGAGGAATGGTATGATCAAATTGGCATTTCAGAAAGATATTTAAAATAACTGATTGATGGGAGGGAGATAAAGCTGGTACTGGTTGACTATCCATACTGTAAATTGCTTGTATTAAGAAAAGAATCTTAGAATTTGGTCTTCATCTGATTTTGGAATATTTTCACATACATACTGTGATATTTGGGGGTTAAAGCATGGTATTCATTTCTGTTTCACATACGCTTTGCATACAGAGCTGGAAGTTAATTTATACAATACTTTTAGCATACCTGTGTTCTATGACTGACCATCACTTGTGACATTGTGTTCCACTGAAAAACTTTCAGATTTTGGAGCGTTTTAGCTTTGGATTTTTAAATTAAGTATGGACAACCTATAATACTGAAAACAATCTAAGAGAAGTAATGCGTTTTATGTGACACAAAATAAACAGAATTGATCATAAAGAATGTAAATTTATTGGAATTTCTCTCAGAAACTTATGCTTAGGTAAACAAAATACAATTTTGCTTGAAACAAGGAGCCTGAATAAGTCCTTTGAGTTTATACAGTACTTTGATAAAACACAGCATAGCTGTGTTTATTCCAACTGAAAATCCAATGTTTTATCTTCAAATATACAGTTAAATACACAAGTCCTCTATTTATAAATAACAATGTATTTTTCTAGAATGAGAGATTTATAGTTGTGTTTACTTTGAAACCTGAGACAAATAAGTAATTTTTATAGTATATTCTAAATTTTTTAAAGCCAGAACAGTGAATGCCACCTTGATATTTTAAGAAGGTAGCATTAATTCCTCAAAGTGTGAATTAACAAATCAATTTCTGGAACTCAAAGAAACAAAAAGTTAAAAACGACAGGCTAAATTTTATGTCTAACTGTTTCTCCAGAATAAAATGTGAAAAATTATTTTCTTTCATCAAAAATACATCAAAATATTCTAAATATGAGTAAGCAGGGAACTCTTGACCTCTAGGGTCTTAACACTTTAATAAGATGACATAAAATTGAAGCTGGATATTGAAGTCCAAGGTACTTTATTTAATGTTTTCAATCGTAGATGACTAACTTCTTTAAATTCCAGATTCTTCTGAGATAAGGAAGATCATCCATATCTTCTTTTTTTTCTTCACGAGTTGAAATAACATGAGATACCATGAAAGTGCCTAGTAGCAGCATACCACAAATTTTTCAGTTTTTCAGTACATGTAAATCTTCTTTCTGTTGGGTTAGGATTGAAGTATACTCATGGTGTGAAAATAAGACCTATCATTTCTGCACATAGATGTAAATATTTACAGTTAAATTACCACTGTTGCTAGACCACCATTCTGTCCCATGTAGTAAGTTGAAATAATAGTAATTTGCTAGTTAGGAAACGTGGACTTTTCATTTGGAATTGCAGCTAAATAATGGTGTGCTGTTGAACAAATACTATAAACTACTTCGGTTTTCAACTTACTGGTCTGCTCTGTCAAATGAGGCTATTGAAATAAATGGTCTCATTCATGCCTTTTAGGCTCTGACACTCTATGCCTGTATCTTCTTGTGATTTAGCAGAGTCCTTTAGAATAAGTCCTGTCAGCTTCCATTGTGATTTGAATTATGTTTCTTCTAATGGCTATAATTTAGGAATAAATTTCTCCTCATCAGTGCAGTTGTGCAGTTGTCCTTTGACCTGGCTGTTTTGTTTCCTTTGGACCTGGAATATCACGGATATTTCTTAGGAGCCCTTCAAGTACAAAAGATGTAAAGTCAGGAGAAGAGTACCAGTGCTTAGTCAGAGAAAAAGAAACATAATTTTAATGAGTCATACAGATGATTGTAAATGTGACAAGGTCGGGGCCGTGAGAGGTTACAGTATATACAAAGTATAAAGACCCAGTAAACTGCAAGTATTGTGACAAGAAAGAGAAGTTGTTTTACATCCACATCATTTAGCACAGTTGTGGAGAAAAGACCCTGACATTTTTCTAGGAGATAATAACTCCCAGTTCCTGTATTTACTTCATTAGCAATTACCAAATTTCTTGTAGTTACCAAAACATAATCTTTAGGTAATATTTGACTTATTCTGTTCCTGGAAACTTCCATATACACTTACACATGCAATGCATTCAGTGTGGTATCAAATGTTAATCGTGATTGTATCTTTTAAAAGAAGTCTTACAGGAGGTTTATGCTTGGAAATTACCTCTATTTTTGATAGAGTATATTTTGTTGTTTGTATGATCATGTGTCTTAGTTTGTGTATGTCCATGTGATTTTCCATGCAGTGAGTACAGGTACTGTTTTAGAATTGGGACAAAAACAATTTTAATTTAAAATTTATTTTTTAAAATCTGAAGAATACAGGTCGGAAGTGTGACATTATTGTAAGAATAAGGAGAATTAGTTTTCTATTTCAGCTCTAACACTTTGATACTGAGCATGTCATTAAAAACTATGCACATATTCAACTTGTGAGATTTTACAACCTGTAATTTTACATGTTATCTTATAGGTGCGAACTGTTATCATAGCTTCTGTTTTGGTTCTGTCTCATTTTTGTGAGGGCTAATATATATTTTGGACATTTAAAACCATTTGAAATTGCAGTATTGGAAGATACATTTTGAATTTCATGTCTTTTGATTCAAAATTTTGTTCAAACTCCAACTTTAAATAGATAGAACTGAAAGAATTCCCCCTTATTTATAAAATATGACTACTAATGCCTCATTATGTAGGTGTTCTTTAGGATTTGGGCAATATGGATGTGTGTAGTACAAGGCACTATATAACTGATAGCTAGTATGTTTAATGAACTATGCACGTGATGAACCTAAACAAAACTGTCTGAAGACAGAAGCGTCCAGGTGTTCTTATTAAGAAGAGAGTTTAACTATTGTAGTAAGAGTCATAAATTTTTAGGAATTGAAAATTTTAGGAACTGAAAATTAGAATATCATAATTATTTTTGAATATTCATATCACATTGTATATAATAATCTGAATATAATTAGTTTTAAAAATAGAAAAAAATCTGTATATTTTGTATTTTTAAATGGAAGTTAATTTTCCATTAATTTGTTATATTAATTCAGTAAGTAATTTTTTAAAATGGAAAATTATCAAGCGATCACTAGGTTCCAAGTCTGGAGCAATTTTACAAGGTACTAGGGAAACAAAGACAAATTACGTGGTGGATTATATTAAGATTTTAAAAAGAAAGAGCTATGTTGAGAATAATAACCAAACAATACTATGACAGTAAAAATAGAGATAGGATAAAATCTGTGCTGGCAGTGAGACAGAAGCTGTGCGTTATAAAAATGAACGAAACTGAATGCTAAGGTAGTTCTGTTAAGGAAGGAGAAATAATTACTGTTATAGAAATGCCTTATACCTCATAGATTTCCTTACCTTCATTCTTTCTGCTCATCATCCTACCAAAGTATAGTATGCATACACTTTGCAAGATTTTTAGTTCCTGTGATTAATATTATTAATCCTAAAACTTTTATATTCACTTATTTCTTTTTTAATAACATACCCCACCCTTACAGTGGCTTCTCAGAATGCCCAAATACGATCTTTTGAATGAAAATTAAGAGCAAAGCTTGGAATGATTAATTTAGTGGTTTTTATGTAATAATATTTTTAGTCTAGTCTTTCATTATCTGATCAAATTGATTTCTAGAACTTCAACAATTTTACTATATAAAAGATAGCTAAGCATATTTTAATAGTTGACTTTTGACATGAAAGAATACTGAATGAAAACTTGTATTTTAATATTTATAAAACACATGTTTAAACTCTTATAGCTTGACTAAAAGTACAGAAGAGAGGTCAGCCTAGCTATTGGTAGAAATCTAATTAGTATAGTATCTTTTTTACACTTATTTATAAGTGCAAACTCTTCCAGTGAATCAGGTGATCTGGGTGTGTTGTTAAAAATCAGAATGAAAAGTGAATCAGTCTTAGAATTTTCTGGTGTCCCTAAACTGTTTTGGGAGCCGCGGATCTGCGTGCAGCCAACACTGGTTACCTAAAATGAGTATGTTAATGCAGCGGATCATATTTCTTGTTTAAACATAGATAATTCCAAAGCCAAAGATATTTCTTTCAATTTGCACTATTTAATTAATTAAATAGTTAATTAATTAATTTTGCAGAGATGGAGTTGAAGCCCAAGGTCTTCTGCATGGTACCCAAGCACTCTACTACTGAACTACACTCTAGTCTAATTTTGGTTCGTTTTTACTTAATACAATTTTAGGGACCGTTTAAAAGCAATTGTCAGTTTGACACACATTTTCTAGTACCTTATATTTTTCCTTATCTCCTCTCCTAAAACACATAATCTTACATCGGTTTTATAACAAATATCTTTAAGATTTTAGTAGAAACAACACATTAAAATCAAAACACCTAAAGTGATTATACCGAGATGAGATTCAGTGCCCACCTACAAAATTCAAGTGGCAGCTTTGTTTATTTGGCATCAGTCATCACAAGCACTTTTTTAATTGTGGACTATACAGCAAAATTATCCACATTTTAGAGCTATGTCAATCCCTACACTACAGCCCTGTGTTTTCAAGAACTCCTTTGGAGCATCTGTAATGGTCCTGCAAGATTGAAAGTTCAAATGCTGCTGGGAGCAATTTCTTCATGCCTGTACACTTGAAGAATACACAGTATAAGCCATGTTATTGTGATGTTTAGTGCTACTTATTTGTCAAAGACATCAGACATAGACAAGTATCAACATTTGTCAGAGTTTGATATGTGGTGGAATAAAGATACAAGTACTTTACACCGGAGCAGTGCAAGCAATTAGTTCCACCTAAGAAATCATATAAAGTGCAGCAATAGATAGTAGCTCTTAATTTTCAAATCAAATATGTGCCTTTTAAATTGAGTACTGGAGTATTTTAGGTCATTTCAGACAAAAACATCAACTTAAATACAAGGACAGTTAAAAGCAGATGTGATGTAGTCTAATGTCTCTTGCATCCGTGATAAACAATGAGATGTACAGAGTGAATATTTTGAAAAGACTAGGAACAATTTCAGAGAGTGGGGGTTAGGAGTCCTAACTGCTGTCACTAGTTAGGATAATAACAGGATCAAAGGTGAACTTTAACAGCATAATGGAATCCGTGAAACAGAGAAATGATAAAGTGGAGTGCTCTTTATGATAAGGAACTTACAAAGCAATGTCTTTTAATATATTTTATCAAATATACAAGGTAAAAAATGCCACACACACAAAAGCTTGAAACAAATTTTCATAAAATTATATGAAAGAAATTCTCTCATTTTCTATTATAATCCACTATATTCTTTTTCATTCTTTCAAAGTTGCTCAGCAGTGAGGTCAGTATAACTCATGATACACCAGTGGACCAAGCTAATTGTTTAAAAATTATTTAGGAGGTTATTTCAGGAGTAGGACCAATAAACACAGCAAGTGCTTCAGCTGATAAAGTATTAACAGGAGCAGAGAAGAGGAATTCCAAAGAAATACGTGACAGTGAACTTTTAGGGTTTTATAATGAATCAGATATGGAAAAAACAGATAGACATGAGATCAAGGCCTTTCAAACAAGTCAAAATCCGAGAGTTTAAAGCAAAGCTTCAGAGTGATCCTCTGAGGTGAGGAACGCGCCAGTTTCTATGTTTTACCTTGTGACATCAGAAGCAGTTTTTATGGGGTCATGTTTGATCATTTATATTGTTTTTGGGATTCAGTGTTAAATAACTTATATATTCCCAAGTTAAAACATTTTTTTCTGACCCTTTGATTATATTTTCAAAAAGTAAAAAAATTGTGTTATTAAAAATGACAGCTCAAAACAGTTATAAAGTTTTAAAATATTTCTTAAGTAAGAAAATTGAATGTCACAGCAGTGTTGTTGTGACAGTTTTGACGATGTCATCACTAAAAGATGTAGAGGTCAAAGATGTGCTTCCCTCAAGTTTTGTAATGACGGCACACTACACTAATGCTTTCTACGTAATGCAGTAACAACGTGAATTGTAAAGGAAAAAATTGTAATTTTTCTGCGTTTGTTCTGCAAGATGAATGATTAAAGTACCAACAGTACTATTTCATGAATGATATTTTCTTCTGCTTCATGCACAATATCATTTTTAAGGACATAAAGTCCATGCTGAATCATTTCCTTCTACAAATCAGGAGTAACTGCTTAACAACCACAGGTCAATGGAGTAGTCAGTTTCCCTGATGGTTATGGTAAGACTGCTTCATAGCATATCTTGAGAATTCTTGCTTGGTTCCACAACCCCTTAAATCTCCCAACAATGGAGTTTTACCTAAGATGATGAACAGAAAATTCTGAAAAACTGCCACAGTTCTATCTTATACCATCTCTTAAAAAACAAAAAGGCTCTTCATTTAATTACAAATTAAAGATTTAGTGGATATACTTGATGTTAATATTATATATAATTCCAAGAAACATTTATAATGATTTGAATAAATGTTAATCTTCCTACTTTATATACACTCATATTCATTTTTGTGAAAACAAGACAATTTCATGTTGGTTTTTAAGGAACTGTGATAAATGGGGAAAATAATAGGTCCTAATCAAGTTATTTTGACAATTTATGTAGCAAAATTACAACACTTTAACAATGTCCATAAGCAGTATAGTTCAAGAAATGCATACATGTAAAAGTGCATGCATTTTAAATACCTATGTATTTATTTGGCTCAACAGTTAAAGTAGTTTGAGAGCAGAATCAGAAATTATACTGGCTTTCAACTTCCGCTCTAGCACATAAAAACCAAATGACCTTAGGACGATCAAACACCCTCTGTGTGTGTCTCAGTTTATTCTTTTTCAAGTACATATAATGAAGAAATTACTTCTTCGTGCAAGGATGAAGATTAAATAATTTTGCTTTGTGTGTGTGTGTCTGTGTGTGTGTGTGTGTTTGTGCGCAGGTGAGCATATGTACCCATGAAGAGGAGTTTTTTCTGGAACTCTTCTTGGATGCCAATATCTGAGCTCACTCAAGTCACTATATGAATTTGTATGGTTGTATGAAGTACTGTAGTTTTGCATACAACCTATATACCTTCTCACCATAACTTTAAAATATCCCCATATATTCTATGTAGTGTAATATCAATTTTATGTACTTGTGTTATTTAGAATATAATCACAATAAAGTGTCTACATATATTCAGTACAGACTTTATTTTAAAAAGTAGAATGTCTGCTGTAGCTAGGCATGGTGACACATGGCTGTAATGCCAGCACTTGAGAAACTGAGGCAGGAAGATTGCCATGAGTTTGAGTCCAGCCTGGGATATGCTCTGAGTTTAAAACAAGCCTGAACTATGTAGCGAGATCCTGTCTCAAAAAGGAAAAAAAGAGTGCCTAAAAAAATACCTACTGTGTATGTCTATAGTATAGAAAAATATACATATAACTTATAATTATATAGTATATGTATGTGTGTGTGTTTGTGTACATATACTTAACTTTTATAGAGGATAATCAACATTTTTAAATTCCTTTACAAATGTTTCAATAAAAATGAAGACATCCTTTTGTAACATTTTGAAGAAAACGTATTTCACATCCATTAGCTCACATCCATTAGCTTATGCCAGTATCTTTTAGTTTATTTACTCTTTGATAAAAAAGGTATATGCTATATATGCTATGTAAATGTGACAAGTATATGGCTGATCATGAAATAGTACATTTAACTTTATTTATACCCATTTTGACAATATTTGCTGACATAACCGCATCATTATGGCACAATGTGATAAATTTAGAGGCAGGGATAAATACTCATTGGGTTACTATTGTCTCAACAAAGACCAAATAGCAGCTTGTCAAAAACAGTAATAAAATTATTTACTCTAGGTTCTGTCACTTTGCTTTAAGGGCCAGAGAATCCATACCAATGGATGCTGAGCCATAAGGAACAAACTTGATTTTGACTGCCGACTGAAGTTGATTCTGGAATATAAGATTTTAAATTTCACTTACTTGAAATTTTATGGGAGGTACTGATCATAAACAACCTGAGTGATCAGTGGGCATAAACAGAATGGCATCATAATCATAAACAAAGGGACTGATTAGAGGAGTATGAGTTTAGAGACTGTAAAACCACTTAAAACTATAACAAAAACCTAGATAATACATGATTAAAATTTAGGACTGGCGATGAGATTAAGTTAAATAGGTCATATATAGATGCAATGAAGTGGATATATGAGACAGAGCTTAATCAGACACATAAATTAAGGGCAGTAAGAAGGGAAGGGGACCGTAAGGGAACTCTTAGATGTTTTTTGCTTTGGTGATAGCAGAGGTGAGGGGACGTAGTGTTAGAATGTAAAGAAAGGAATTGGTTCATTGGTTTCTACCCTGACTACGCTGATTTAGAGGGTCTTCGGGAAGTTCAGCGTCTGGCGCTTACCAGAGAGATGAGGGTTCCCCAACCACACTAACTGTAGGAGCCCCATAACGGGCTCCTCTAAGAGGCGACATGTGGATTCAAAGAGAAGATGGCTGGTACTCCTTCAAAGCTCTAGAAAACACTAGCAAAAATTGAAAAGAAGTGATTAATTGAATATTTTTCAGCCTTTTAAACTATTGACATCTGACTGTTCACTCTGGATTTTTGAGCAGAATCCGTGAATGTGGAAAGGTCTATGTCCACTACAAATGAAGATGGAACGGACAGGCTCATTTTTATTGTCCTTGAAAGAATGAAGAGGGTGTCCAACAGTCTAGCCAGATGTTTCCAGATGTTGTCTTACACACTGAGAGACAGGATCAGACAGCAAGATCTGGCGGTGCCCCAGCAGGGACTGGCAGGGGTGACTATGTTGGGACCTGCCAGATTGCTGGGGGCTTTGAGATTTTCAGTTTTTTTCTAATAGATAATTTTTTATTAATTGATGCATAGCTGTTTTCGGGCTATGGGGACAAGAAACCCCAAGAGTTAAGACTAGAAACAAGAGAAACAGATATCACTGCAGTTCAAAAAGAGGAGACAAATGTCAGGGGAAATTAAATAAGGAAGGTTTTAATAATTGAGTGTTGTATAGAATAAAACTTGATAAAATAGCATTGTTGAAATACATGAATTCTTACAGGTAATGCTGGTTTTATCTCTTTAAAATTAAAAATTTTAATCAGGCATGGTAGCACACGCCTGTAACTGCAGCGCTTGGGAGGCTGAGGCAGGAGGAATGCTATACTTGAACTGCACAGTGAGTTCAAGGGCAGTCTGCACTGCACCATGAGACCAGGTCTCAGACAAACAAACAAACAAACAACAACAAAAAATAGAGTTAAAGGTATTGATTCCCACTAAGTAATTAGTGAACATTTGCTATAAGTCTTACATAATTGGCATGTAACAGTGAATCAGATAAATTGGCTCTGGGACCTTCATCCCACTGCTGTTTCAGAATTTCCTGTTGTTGTTTATAAAGATATTGTCAAATCCCAGACAGAGAACAGCAGTTAAAAGCCTCCTTGATCACACTGATAGAGATTATTTGACTTTGTTTTTAATATTTGTGAATCCTTGTCTTGATGATATCTTGTTATGTTTTCATTTACTCTTCCTGTACTTCTTTTCACATTATTTTCCATTATTTTTATTCTTTCTTGGAAAACAAGTGCTGACTTCTAACTAGTAACACCACTCAAAATTAAATAGGCTCCAAGGACAAAGCTGTTAAATGTGAATTTTGAGTTTGATTTAAGAAAATGTGAATTTGCGATTAAATACTCTGACTATAATGCTTCGTTCCTATTATCCAGAATCTCCTCTGTTGACATTCTGGGTTTAGCAATTTAGCATACAAAATAAAGCCTTTTTCTTTTTTTCTTAGCTGAACACTTAGAAAAATGAATTTTAGGGCTTTCTATCATCCACTGCTTTGTATCAAACAATATATTTATGTATCATAAGAAATACATTTGAATTTATTAAAAAGAATAATGTCCTTCTAGTATTCTCCTGATGGTTTGAGAGAATTTTTTCAATATATTATTATTTTCAGAACTATCTTCATTCCAATGCTAAATATATGGCCTTCCAGAAATAACATTTATGACTTGTACATATTTAATAAGTAAATCTCCAGAAAAGAAAGACTAACAAGGACTGGGTATTTAGCTCAGCGGCATAAGCACCTGCCTTGCAAGCATGTGGTCGTGAGTTCGATCCTCACTACAGATAAAAAAAAAAAAGAATAACAGACATTTCAACTGTGCCTATCCATGCAATGTACATAGGACCAAACTTTCTATATTAATTTTTTTTGGTCTGTTGCTTCCTTGATATACCAGGGGATTAAGTAACATACAAAGTTTAAGAGCATGGGATTAAAAATCTGCCTCTTTTTTGCAGTTATGTAGTCTTGGACAGTTTGCCTGCAACTCCATAGTCTTAACAATGTCGCCATATAGTAATAGTGCCTGTCATGGGTTCAGTGAGAGATACCATGATATTACAGGTAGACTGGTGCTTGTTGCATAGTAAGATCTCCTTAAAATTCAGCTAGAGGGCTGGGAATATAGTGGCACAAGTGCCTATGTGGCAAGGGCAAAGTCCTAAGTTTGATTCCTGGTACCAAAAAACGTAACTAATTAATAAAATAAAATAAAACTAGACTAGGACATGGTGGCACACACCTGTAATCTCAACACATGGAAGGCTGAGGAGGGAAGATTGTTATCAGTTTAGAGGCCAACATGGGTAGATAAGCAAGTTCAAGCCAGCCTAGACAACATAGTGAGTCCCTGTCTCAGAAAACAAGACAAAACAAAACATAACAAAAAAACTTAGCTATTATTTTTCTTCCTAAAAATACAATAAATACTTTAACATTTTATATATCAATTATTACAGTATGAGGTTTAGTTAGATAACTTTAGTCTCCTGAATACCATATATATATATATATATATATATATATATATATATAATAACTGACCATACTATGGACTTTTAAATTTCCCATACTTGCTATAGAGTCAAACTAGTTTTGTTTACTTATCAAGATATCTACAGGTTCAAAGCCAGGTGTGGTGGTTCATACCTGAATTCTCAGCACTTCAGAAGCTGAAGCAGGAAGATCATTGCAAATTCAAGTGTGGGTTACTGTCTCAGAAAAAAAAGAGAGATTTGCAGGTTGCCCCCCAACAGCCATTTAAACCCCAATTTCTTAGAAATAAAACCTAAATTCTAACACTAATGGCTTTTATAAAGGAAAGTTAGACTTTCTCATGCTATTCCTCAAAATAATAGGGAGCTATTTGACATCACTTTTAATTTGCCTACATATATTTCAAGAGATTTATAATCACAATAGATTGTAAAAGGAAAAAAAAGCATGATGTGAAAGGAATTAGCATATCTAGATTGCATTATTAATGCAGGGAAAGAAATTTTGAGAGGAAATTTTATTTCTTTTAATGTTCTCAACATCTTTTCATAAGGTGAAGCATTATTTATATAAAATTTTTATTATTTAACTTTTTTATTTGTCAATTATACACCAACGAAGTAAAAAAAAAGAGTAGCTATAATTTCACAGAGAGATACACAGACTAGCATGCAGATGCCCATGCCCTAGTGGCTACAGCTAGAGATGACTGAATGCAGTTATGAAACTGAGTATATTCTGTGCTTTCAAATGTAACCCACCTTGGATGAATATTATGTATATTAATATCTTAAAATGGAAGCATAATATATGCATTTCTTGGCCTTCTTCCTTCACCACTTTCCACTCCCCCAAATCTAACTCTTTCAAATTATAATTATAGTAAATTAGAACAATTCTATTTTGATTTTGATTAAAGTGTATACATGAATAGTCTAATGTATTTCTGAGTGTGCTGAGTTCTGTTCCCCAGAAGGGTCTGAGTTGGTTTCTTGACATGGTGGTGGTGGTGATGGCTTTTAGTGCTTTGGATTTTCCTTGAAATTATATGACAGGGTTCTTCCTGTCCTTGCCAGTAAGGTAAACAAATCTGGGCTTGTGAAAAAAATTTGTCTTCTATTTAATCACATCATTGTGAGCTGTTTGTATTTATTTATGTCAAGTTAAGGATTATATCAAATATTATCTTAACAGCAAGCATAGCATACATACTCTATGTTTGTATTTCATGTGTACATTATGTGTTTGTACTTTATGTGTACTGAAAATGCCAATCTTTAACATGATTTGTCATCTTTATTTTTTATACTTTGTCTACTACATAATGGCCTACCACAACTAAATCCATTTTTACCCTGATGCTTCAAACATCAAAAAGTCTTCTCAAGTACTTAATATTTTTATTAATATTTTGGAAGTCATATCCATCAGAAGCTATGAGATATAGATGTTATGGTCTGAGATATAGATTTTAGGCTAATATTGCAGATATTAAAACCCTTTTGTTTAATAACTGCTTAGAATTTTGTAAAATTCATGGCTGTGTGGCATTGGCCTTGTAAAATATGTGAGATTAAAACCTAAGAGTAGATGATAAAGCACCCTTTCTGCTACATGAAGATTGATGTCAAAGATGAACATAAGACATTTTCTCCTAATTCTGAAATAAATCATAGCCAATTAAAACTCCCATCCTAAAGTCATTCCAAATTACACCATGCTTTTCTTTATAAACTGTGTGCCTTTGAATATGTCTCCTTATCACTTTGACTTCAGCTCTTCATCTAAAGTTGGAGGTAAAACTATTCCTGACCTTAAGCAAAAATGATTGGTTTCCAGTCTACTTCACATCTATTTTTGTATCAGAAAGGTCAGAAAGTGACAGTTTGCATACTTTAGTCCCTCCCAGCAGTTCTGAGAGGGTAATCACAAAGAAAGAAAAAAAGACAGCTAGGAAATTCTTTCTTTCCCTTGGTGCTTCAAGCTGAGAAACAATAAGGGAGGAGACAGAATTAATGAACTTCATCTGGGAGCAGAAGATATAAGAGACTTTCTCTCATATCCCACTGGATTGGCCAATACCCCACTTGTGATGATGAGTGTGGCAGAATCCATTGTTAGCACAGGGAAGACACCATGGAATCAAAGAGTAAAAGGATGGTTATGTGTCTGTAAAGTTGGCTGAATGTTAACCAAAGTGGGAGGAGTGATCTATAGCCTACCAAAGGTCATTTCTTTTTAATTTAATCTATGTTATATCTGTAAGTATGTAATAACCACATGACACTGTTTTGCCTCAGTATCTTAGAAGGCAAATTCTGTTCCTAAAACTAAGGTATTTACACAATGCAATGAGGAACTAGATGACTAAAAGAATAAGCCTTCTCTTACAGTAATAAGTAATAAGTAATACAGTAAAATTTAGAAGTCCATACATATTATATTTGGGATAGATCATATATTTTAAGGTACCATGCATAATTAAATAGCTAAAAAAAAGCATTCTGAGCAATAAACACTGTGTTTACTTTATGAACTTTCAGTAAAGGCCTGTTGAGTAAATAAAGGAGAAAGTTCCTGTTGTAGGTTAGGGATGTATAAAAGAAATACAGAGAATATTGGCAAATCTGAAAGATAATCTTTGGTGGTGCTCATGCATGTAGTAAGTATGACTTTTCCATGAGTTTTAAAGTTAGTATTTTATACATCCTTGCAATAAATGAAAATAACTTCTATTAGGCCTATAAAGGAAACTGAAAATTCATGACAAGCAGTGTGAGATCGCAGAAGAACATCCGGAGGTCTAGGGTACACTGCTGCAGGTGTTTAATCAACAATGGGGAATCAACGTGAATTGGTATCAGAGCAGTTTAGAGTAAATAGGAAGTTTGGGTACCACATCTAATTTTGTGTGTATGTTTTCATGTTTTGGATTTGTCAAAAACTGGTTTAACAGTATAAAAATTAATTTGAGCAAAAATAATAGAGCTTGGGACTTCCGGATTCAGCAGTTTTGGCTTTCAAAGGTTCTGTTGTTTACCACTTGCCCACACTTCTGTTTTGTGAGGTTAAGAATAATATGAGCAATCAACTATCGCTTCATAAGCACTTGAGACACATTCTTGTTGCTTTTGAGTATTATAACCTCGAAGAAGATTTTTTGAAAGAAAGATGCAAATTTTGTGATTGAGAATGCATTTATATTCTTGCTCAATCAGCGGTATTGCTGTCAGCATCACTCTCAAGTTCATAAATTTACTGAACTTTGGGAGTGCAACACAGCTGGTTGGTTATTCTAGCTTGTTTCAGTGACATTCAGTTAAATATATGATGAAATATCAGACTTAATCACAGAGTAACTCATTGGCCACATGCGGACATGTTATTAGTCTTTCTTTCCAGTGAAAAAATACACTTATCACCTCCCAAGAAAATGACAAAATGGAATCCTAGACACAGCACAAGTTACATTTTATGATGCGTCAGTTTCTGTCTTGTTATTTTCAGTGCTATAGCTACCATGTCTGCAGGAAATATTGGGCTATGCTTGAATTCAGAAAACTTTACATGAGAATTTATTAATCTTTGATATCCAGTTTCACTCATAGTTTTTCATCATTCCTTAATTGCATTGTTAGGCTCCCCATTGTATCAACCCCATTCTCCAGAAATATAATACAAGCTTGTTTTTTATTTTCAGTGGAAAGTTCCCAACCCCAGCATTCAGATTTAGTTAATGAACATTTTATTGCCTTCTAGAAAATGTATGCCCAGATAATTGTAGATAATCATGTGTCAAACGTAGAATGAGGGTAATACATTTAAGTATGTGGCATGGAAATGTAACTAAAAGTATAAAATAATTGTTTTAGTTTTTACTGGTTGCTGAAACAAAATACCTGAAGCCCAAAGTTAGGGAAGGAAAAGTTTATTTCTTACAGTTTTTGGAGGTTTCAGTGGACATTGAGTTGGCTCCAAGGCAGGGTGGCATAGCGGGGCTGCATTTAATGGTAGCCACAAACAGCAAAGTACCAACAGGCAAGTGAGAGAAACACACCTTTTTCCCACACCGAGTGTTAGGCAACAAACCAGTCACAAAACGCTAGATTTGGTTGAGTCCATAATTGCATGATGCTTGGGGGCCACTGACATAAACCATGACAATAATTAAGTAATATTTTTCCTGAAAAGAAAAGATAATTCAGCATAAAATAGATTTTACTCCCTTCAGCTGCCTGCTAATTATTTTTATGTTATAAAGATACAGATTGATTTTTTTAAGTGAGAATTCTCTGAAAGTACTTTCTGAGGATTTGCTATATCAGAAAGATATGTAGGATCCATCTTCCCTGACAAAGACATGTCAATTTTAATGTTAATGAGCACCTTCTGCATTTTATATGAAGGAATATGTCTATAATAATAATATGCAGGAAGCATCTTTTCCCACAGTACCCAAATTCATGATAGCTTGATTAGGATTTTGGATATCTTTAATATTTGTGTTATACATTTCATGACTTTAATAATTGTGTAAGTCTCCATTGCCCATGAATCTCCCAGTAGGATGTTCACTGTTTTATCAGTTCATGTGTAGCAGTGGTTTTTCAGAGCAGTCCTATTTCTGCTATCGTTATCATGGTGGAAATTAAAAATATTAGTTATTATTTTAAATCTAGGGTAGAAGCAAATAATCTATTACATGATAAAGTGTGTACATATGCATAGAAATTGAAAAGATAGTAATCTTTTTTCTACATTTTTTTCTTATTTTCTTTTAGTAGATCACTCTAGATTACATAGAATTTGCTTAACAGGTTGTAATGAAAGAGATTAGTTATAACTAAATGTTTCAAGAGATATAGGAAGTAATAAGATATTTGATATTTGATCTGATAGTAAGAGCTTTCTACATTAGTTATAAATCTCAAGAAGTCATATTAATTAGAATACTTTCATTTTTCTCACTTCATCCTTTTGTCCCACAGAAAGCAATTGTAAATATGTCTGTGGAAAATGGTATAAGAAATTGTACTGTCCCCTTAATCTTAGAATGGAGAAAAGCCAGATTACTTAGGTATAAAGTTGTTGAAAAGACTTGAATAAGGCCAGCAGTGTGGATTGGAATATCACATCCCGTGTGTTTTGGTTATGAAACAGCGTATGGTTTAGATCACCTGTCTCATGGAAGCACCCTTGTGAATTTATCGTCATAAATTCACTTACTATGAGTTCACATCATATGGTTTTACGAACATAACTGTTAAGAACAGTTTTAAACAACAAGTGGAATATAAGTGGCAAAATGAACTCTGTGCTGGGAGTGCAGCTCTGTTGAAAACAACATTCCTTAATGTATAGCGACTCAGTGAAAATATTGTTTACCAGGCAGATTGTCCTTAGACTTTTTTCACCTGGAAAAAGAACCGGAATTGTTCTTCATTCTTCCTTTCCATATGCATCATTTATGAGTGAATGTTTCATATTTATTTTTCATCTGTCCGTTCATGTTTTTCCTCTTCAGGTGTAACCTAGCTCCTGTGGTGGAATTTGCTGCAGATGTGGGAACTAAATCAGATTTTATAACCATGAATCCATCAGTTGTGCAAAGAGCATTTGGAGGCTTTCGGAATGAGAGTGACAGAAAAAAATTTGTGCATAGACTTTCCATGCTGAATGACAGTGTCCTTTGGATCCCCGCTTTCATGGTCAAAGGAGGAGAGAAGCACGTGGAATGGGTTAATGCGTTAATCCTTAAGAATAAACTGAAAGTACGCACTGCCTATCCGTCACTGAGACTTATCCATGCTGTCAGAGGGTAAGTGACTGGAAAGGACCAGTCTGTCCTTGGCACAATACAACACATAACTCTTTTTCCCTAAGCAAATAGAGCTTCAGTATAACCTCTGATACACTTGATCTCCTGTTATGTAATAGTTATCCCACTCTCAGTCATGAGTTTCATTTGTATATTTACTATTTTAAGTTATCTTCTTTCTTGAAAAAACAAAATTGTGGAACTCTGCACTTATTTTTGTCTGCTTATGAACAAACTACTGATCTCCATTTTTGGTGCTAAAGTGTAACAAGTGGTAAAAGTGATTCATTTAGAATAACATAATCTACAGCAGGGGTGCTAACTGGCTAATGGGCAATATCACAGAAGTGTACATGTTCTATGTATTTAAGGAGCAATTAAATCCCATCTGTATCTAAGTGGCCTGGAAGTATGATAGAAGGTTGGCTGAGATAATGCACTTTAAGTCACAGATGTAACTTTTATGGATTAGTCAACATTTCTCTTTTTAAACATGAGCTTAAGCAAAATCTATGGTAAAAATTCTTTTTCTGAGAAGAGGCAAATGAATTAAAGTTCAAATCCAGTAACACACAATTGTGCTTAAAATTGATGACTCACATATAAGCAACCATGTTTATTTATTGAAAGTGTATTCAGTACCAGGTACTGTGTATAGAAAAGTGATTAAGATCTGATCACTATCTTTAAGGAATGCACAGAAGTTATGGTAGAAAAAGTGGCATATACTACTCTTGAGACATAATAAAGGAATACGTTCTCAGGAGTATATTTTTTTTTCCATTCAATACCAAAAGCGAAAAATGTGAAACAGAAACCAAGATTGAAACAGTGGATTTTCAGTATGTTAGGGTCCAGTTATTATATTATATAAATTATATAAAGTTAACAATAGTGAATTTTCACAGGTGTTTACAGACTTTGCTGTGGACAGTCTCTGACTGTGCTGCTCAGGCTGGCTGCCAGTTTCTGGGCTCTGACAACCAGTGTCTCAGCCTCTTGAGTATCAGGTCAAGAGACAGGTACCACTATACCTGGCTCAGATATCTTTAAACATAAAAATTGCAGATGCTTTAAGTAATTTATCAATCCCCTTCTTCTTTGTTTCCTGCTATTTACTTTTCTTCCAAAGTCATTTAAATGCAAACTGTGTCACTGACTCCTATATGTTACAGTGTGAAGACCAAGACAACATCTGACCACTGTCAAAGCAAATGATGTGCTTTGTTTTAGTTGCTGTGTTTTAGGTATTTTTGACTGGACTGCTTTTGAGTTTTCTAGAAAGAACACGTCTTACCACCCTCCTACTCATATATTTGCATATTCCTTCCTTAAAGTCAAAGGATTGAGTTCTAAGCCATTGCCAAGTATGTAAAAGTAGCTCTAGTGTCACCTATCACTTCAAATGAGATGGAAATTTGTACGCACAGTGCGCCTAAGGGCAATTTTATTTATGGAACCATTGAAACTAATACATTAATGTGTGCAATATTCTATTTCAACATGAAGTACTCTGAAATAGAACAGGAAGATTTATATGAATTGAAAGTAAAGACAAACTCCCTAGAGACCTGTTGTTTAAGTATTTATTTTATATCTCTTTTGATTTATCTCTCTGAAACCCTGTGGTTACTGCAGTTTGGTAAAACAGTTTCATATCCCTGTTGATTACTGAAGTTTGTTAATTCTCATGAAAGCTTAGAGCACCAGTAAATGCATTTTGGAATGGACCTAATTCCAGTGCTAAAATACACACTCCCTTCCAGGCACTGCAGTTACTAACAGCTAAGATATTTGTCCCAGCTTGTCACTAAATTGTAATAATTATTTTTTAAAATACTTGTAACTAGGTCTTGGTGAATTACTGTTTTGTGTTAATCAGTATAAACAATTGGTTTGAGAACTCACACATGATAATTAATATTAATGAAACTATATAATATTCTGTAATGTTCTCATCATAGCAAAACATTTTAAAGATGCCCAACATTATTGTATTGAACATCTTCATCAAGTTGATTTTTAAGAGAATAAAACTTTAGTTGAAATAGATGTTTAGCATTTTTATACTTTTTATTTTTTTCTTTACCATTTTGTGGACAAACTTTTACCATCATATTTGAAAACCTTACAATCTTTTAAAGTTGAATGAAAGGTATATATATATATATATATATATATATATATATATTCTTTCTGTGTGTATATGCATGTGTGTGTGTATATATATATATATATAGAGAGAGAGAGAGAGAGAGAGGGAGAGAGAGACTACACTTGAAGATTAGGATATATATATATCTACAATGATTAGGTATAGTATATTTATACATGCATGTCTACTGTATTTATTTTTCAAATATACAATTTAACTACATAATCCAAGAATATATTTTCACAAATCATGTTTTTTAAAAGAGCCATGTGTTTTATGAAAGCTTCATAAATATAAAAATTCATAGAAAAAGCAAATTCAGTAACAAACATCTTTCTATAATTTTATAATACTTGCTTACTTTTTATTTTTGCTACCAGGAATTAAACTCATGACCTCGTGCTTGCCAAGTAGGCATTGTGCCACTGAGCTATATCCCCAGCCTATGATATCTGTGTATAGGGATATATATATATATATATATATATATATATACATACATATATACACACTCATGTACATAATTTAACCAGAAGAAACATTTATAATAGGGTGGGTTAAATGAATTATTGTGTAATATGTTAAAATTAGTTTACTACACAGAGAAAAGTACTTTAAAGAAGGAATATTTCAGTAAGCCATTTCTATCGTTATTGTAATTAAAATGGAAATGAGCCACTTTAGGAGGTTACAGCAATAATATTCCCGAAGATGTGTGAGAAAATTAAGTACAAACATTTTTGACCACACAGATATTACATGTGTACAGTGATTTAGAATATAGAATTGGCAAAGTTTGAAGCTCAAATGAATCTAAATGATTATGTCAATATCCATATTTTGATGACCAAGGCAGAAGATGTTTAAATAATCTTTTATTCTAATTTCAGTTACAGTATCCAACATCAGAAGAGAGAAGTTATTTCAATTTCTTGAAAATGGTATTACTAAATAAGCTGGAAAATTTCTCTATTCTGATGTTCTTAGTTTGAATAACTTGTACAAAGCTTTTCAAGACCATAATATTTTTCAGAACCTTCAAAATATATATTTGAACCCCAATTCAAACAACAGTGCTGTAGATTATTAGGTGGTTTCAAAAATTTCAAATAAAAATTTTTCATTGAAATGACATCTAAGGTAGTTATGTAGCCAATTCCTTATCATATACTACTAGCATTTTATATATTCTCAGAAAGAATGTAATATATGCTAAAGTGTATTGGTTTATGATATACTCACAGTATCCATGTATGTTATGACATTTATTTTGCTAAGTCAATCACATGCCAGTAATGTAATTGTCATTCCATGTAATGATGACACACTGCTGACTCATATTCAACATGCAGTCACTTGGGGGTTTTCAAATATTAGTTTTACTATATGTGAAAGACAGCAAAAATTCCCTTTTATAAAATTACGTTATCAGTATTTTATGCTACATTGAGTTTATTTCTAATAATTGCATTTTCTTTTGAGAACAGAAATTCTTGTATTATTACTTTATGCAATTAACTTTTAAATTCTTTTCCTCAGTCAGAATATAAGCTAGTAATTACTTGATGTCTATATTTTTCGAGTTTCATCCTTACTTCTTTATTTTAAAATAATTAGATTGAACAATGGAATTCATTTAATATACGCTCTGAATTTTCCAGGGTTTTACTGGATTATTGTGATTATTTTTGTTTTCTAGTCAGATTATTTCTAAAATAGGTATGGTAGCTGGTGTATATCATAGTGTCGAAAACCCTAATTTCTACCTAAAGTAGGAGGGAAAAATAATTCTTACAGGATTCAATTCAAGTAACTTCTCTAGCTGACCTCCCATTTGAGTAACTCACTGAGCTGGTTAAATACATGATGTTACTAACTGAAAAGAAGAAGCCAGTCACGCTGACACCTGTGTATAATTTCATTTTCTCAGAAGTCTTCCAGGATGACCACTTGAGCCCAGGAGTTTGAGAACAGCTTGGGGGAGACAACACCACCTTGTCTTAAGGCAAAAGAAAACAAAACAAAAGAGAGAGAAAGAAAAGAAACATTTATTTTTCTAGAAAGTGTGATTTTTAACAAATAGATTGTGTTTTATATGTCTTCTAGCATTGATTTTTGTCAGTTTTAAGGTTATCACAAAAATAACATTTCTCAAATTTTAGTCACTGTGCTTATCTTTTAGATATTAAAACATGTCTCTTTTAGATGTGTGTACTTGTGGAAGGCTATATGAAATTAAGATGCTCCTCCCCAGATTAACTTCATGTGAATGTCATAGACTTGCCGAAGAATTTGAATCAAAGTAGGCTCTCAGGGAGTTACTAGTAAAAATACAAACTCAAATATACACATCATTGTTAACCCTCACAAAATTGGGTTCAGTGGAGTCATTCAAATGGATTGTTTTAAGAGTACTGAAGCAACATGCAAAAGAAATTTAAAAAACAACTACAAAAATGGAAATGTTCACGCTAAGTACTTTCTGAAATTGGCATATTTGTTTTAAATTTAGTCTTATACTAGAAACATTTCCATATGGTTTCTATTTTGACCTGTTGTCAACACAGCTGTAATATTTTTCTATAAAACATGTGTCCTAGTTTAATGTTTCACAGTAGCTTGATATTGCACAGTAGGCATTTTAAACCAAAGGAGATTTTCATGACAGGATATTTCTTCTGTTTGATGGAGGACTTTGATTTACACACTATTAGCACTTTAGTGTTTCCTGATAATTAACTTGATGATTCTTCAGACACAATACTTTTTTCCTGACAACTCATAGTGCTTATATTTGTGTGGAATGTGGTGGTGTAAGTGATTTACATCTGAGGTGATATTCATAAAAGTATGGCTCAAACTGGAAGCGGTGGGCCATAACTTCTGGATTGTCTTTGAATAATGTGCTTTCCAATTCTTTGCTATCATTTCTTGAGAGGAAAAGGATTTCCCAAGTGTCAAAAATTTCTTTGGGAGTGTGGTGGAAACCTATCCCCATGGTGCCTCTGTGATAGAAGCATACCGTGGCTTTCCTCTTTGGAATATGCATTTTTTGTCTACGTAGGTCATTTCTGCTCCTTCCTTTGTGCCTGTTTAAAAGTGAATTCCAATTGGACACAAACCCACTCGGTTCCTTTCTCTCAGACTGCCCTGGGCTGTCTTCCTTGTATTTTTCTCACAAGTGATGCGTGTGTCTATCAAAATAGTCATCATACTGTGCTACTATTGTTCATATACTTCATGGGCAAAGTCATGAAAGGAAAGATTGACTTATTTCTATGTCTATTATATATATTATGTATACTATGTGAAGGCTAAGATATCTGTGTAAAAGGCTGGGGTAGAGGGTCACAGAAAATGGCAAAACTACTAAAAGAAGACTTTAAAATTTAGCTCAGAATTACTATCTACAACAACCAAGTAACAAGAAAACAGGAAGAATTGAGGAAAAAATTTTCCTCCTTATTTTGGGTAGCTCTAGAAATGGTATTTCTGAGTAGGTATACTGAAGAAAAAAATTATTCCAATAAAAAAGGCTTAAACCACAAATAATGAGGACAGAAACTAGATAGCATGTCTTCCAACAACTCTTAATAAATGTATCTGTCAACATGTGTGTAGTATCTATTAAACTTTAAAATGTTCTTCCTAAAATTTACTGCCATAGAGAATTTTTATATGGTCAAGATATGATTCAAAGGTAGGCTGATCATAATAATGCCATAAAGAATTGTTATATTATCAAGGTATGATTCAAAGGTAAACTAATCATAATAAAGGTAATTCACAGACTGATCATTTACAAACTTACCTGAGACTTCTGCCTTAGTTATATTATTTAGTAAATTAGTCTTTTTGCATTTTGTATTTGAGAATCTCTTAGTCTTTTGATTTTTAAAATAAGTCAGTCTATTTGATCTGAATTTTTAAAATAACCTCAACATGGTGCTTTCTAGAAGAAAAATGATAATTTAAAATACCTTAGCCAGGTTAGGAAGTTGATTTTCATAATTTCTTTAAGTTTAGTAGTCAGAAGAAAGTTAATCTAGCTTTATTTAAGAATTTCTGGGAAAAATCATGAATCTCTGTCATAAGTCACATTCACTGTGTGATTTGAGTTGTTCTATTTTTTTTTCTAATGCCAAGACTCACTCTTCTAGTGGGTGTAAAAAAATTACAATCAATCTTAGAAATTCCCTGGTTTCATTGACCTTTCAGGAAAAAAGAGGAACATTAGTCAGCATGTAAAATCTGTGCTGAATTTGTCTACCTAAAACTACTGTGTAACTTAACAATTACTGTATTTAGAGTTCATATATGTATTAAATATTTAACAAATTTTTAGTCAGTCATCATAAGTAGATACTGTGTGAATATACAAAGGCATGTTATAGAGTATCCTATAAATATTTACAAAGTTACAAATTCCTGTCTCCCTGAAATATTTTAATTAGAGCTCAGCTTGACAGTAATGACCTAGATGGGGTATTCTCATATAACAATCAGCTTCGGTCTGCTGACATTCGCTTTTAAGGTGGTTGATGATATTGTCAGAGTCTCCAGCCACAACTTCCAAATTATGTCTACAGATATTTGTAATGTCAGCTCGATAGGCCAGCAGTAAATAAAAGAGTAAGACAAAAACTCTTGGGACTTGGCCACTAGAACTGCTATGTAGGACACAAGCTATTGATGGATTCTCTTTAAAGACCACTGTGCCAGCATACCATGATTCTTGTTACCCAGAGATCAAGGGACGTGTTACCTCTGTTTCTGTTTTTTCACTCTTCTCTAAAACCTTCCCTTATTTTTTTAATTATGGATTATTGTCAGTATGTATTAGTGAAATAAGTTTGAGGAATTTGACTATCTAATATTTTAGTGTCTTTCTTACAACTTCTTTGAATTCTGTACTTAAAGAAAATCAAGAATTGGAAAGTAGGTTGACTAGTAATGAGATGGATACTCTAGCTCTTCTGCATTCTAATTTGAGCTACATAAATACACACACACAAATGCACACAACCCTAAATCCAGAATAGTGGTGCACACCTGTAATCTCAACACTCTGGAGACTGAGGTAGGAGGATTTCCACAAATTTGAGGCCAGTGTGGACTACACAGTGAGCTTAAGGCCAGCTTGAATTAGTGAGACCTTGTCTCCAAAACAAAAATAAGAACACAAAAACAACCCTATGGTTGACTTCTCAAAACTGTCATTTACGTTTTCACATTTCATAGGTGTCACAAACCGAGAAGAATATTCAGGTAGACAAGCATCACAGTAGTAGAGTTAAGACCAACAATGTTAGCGAGAAGGAAAAACACATTTCTGTGCCCTACCTAGGCTGCCTGTAGCACCAGGCTCATTCCGTGTTCCCGCTAATGTGTGAAATGACACTGCTTTCTCTCTCTTGAACTCTTCTGTCAAGATACAGAGTCTGTGGTTCAATATGGTTTTATGAGGATGGCACTTAAACATAATAAGTGGCCAGAGATTTAGCTCAGTGGCTTAAGCACCTGCCTGGCAAGTGCGAGGTCGTGAGTTCGATCCCCCGTACCAAAACAACAACAACAACAACAAAAAAAAAAAAACCATAATAAGTGACTGTTCATATATGTGGAAAATATTGTTCCATGGAAGTGTATGACAAAATATAGTGATTGTTTCCCTTTTTACAGATCAATGTTAACTATTTTACTACTTTTCTTTAAGTAGTCCTGCACTAGCAGTCTCACTTATAGGGCATAATTAAAAGTAAAATTCTAATATGTTTTCTTCAGTTGTTAAGGTAGGATACTGGAGATCTCATCTTAGGAACTCTGGTTTTCTAACATAAAATTGTCACTATTTTTAAGTAAGGTGGATATTTATTAATATAAGATGTCTATACATGCCTGGAGGGCTGCTTCTTCCCTCAGAAGACCTTAGTTCTGTTTTACATGAAAGGGTTTTGGATTCCATGAGAAATCACCCCCTATACTGCAAACATGCCAGAAAGATAATAAAGTAACTTAACTATACCATACGGTGTGAATAACATGACTATTTCTTGTTTAAGAAAAAAAAATACTTCACACTAAAGAATAAAATTTTGAGCAGGTGTAGAATTGAGAGTTTACAATTGAATTAAGACAAGGGGACTAGATTGATATCTTCACCAAAGAACCTAAGTCAACGAATATAATTGAACAATGCCATGGCTAAACTAATGAGGTCTTCTTCTGAAGACTCCCACGAAAACATAGAAACAATCCACCTGCAAAGAGAAGTGACTGGTTGCCTATAAGTTTTTGGTATTGGGCTTAACAGTGATGCCCTGCTAGAAACCAACTGGCTAAAGGTACACTGTATGTAGCCTAATAGGAGCAATAGAAATTAGAAGTACTGATGTTCTGTGTGCTTTTCATTTCTTACCCCAGTCTCTAAAATCTTTTCTTTCCTTACATGCTTACTCTTAAATATGAATTAGCTCTCATTTATAGCTTACTATTAGTTGTTTTTTCGTATCTCATATATTAGAAGTTTAAGTGGTAATTTTTCCTTGAGACTAAAACTTTTGTAAACTAACTACAAGTAAATTCTTTCCCAGAGTCAACTGATTTTACTCAGGGCAAAGTTTCCTTGTCCACATTGAATCGTTTTCATAGAGAAAATACAGTTCTGTTGCTTGTCTCACTCATTTCAAATGCACTGCTGGAGAAAATGTTGCCCCACGGAGGTCACTGTAGATATGATAAAATCAGTGCAGGGATCCGTTTCACCTTTTGTAAAATAAATAAATAAATAAAGTAATAGGTTATAGTGTAATGAAGTGATTAAGAATTGTTAGGTACATCGCTTATGTAGATTCCCGTCAATGAATTTTACAGATTGGATTTCCTTGACCTTTATAAAATTTCAATGTAATTTGCCAGAATTAATTAGGTGATGGCACCAAACAACTGAGTTTGGGTTTAGGAATTCCTTGTATCTGATACTGAACTCTATTTTCACCAATTATAAACTTGAATAAACAAGTTAAAATAACCGAAACAATCATGTGACAGTAGGGTAGGGTTTATCTTAACAAATCCAAAATGCAAGGCATTCACTTCACACTTACTGATCTTACTGATATTTTGATAGTTTGGACTATTAGAAACTAATTCGTTTTTCTTTTCCTTCTTTCTAGTGGAAATTATTAAAATTATTATTTATAACAAATGTTCTAAATTTGTATTATTTCCTTTGATGATTGTGCTATTCTTAAAAGAGTTCTGTAAACTTTCTGTAGAAACTATTTTATAGCACATGTAAGATATTTAAAATATGATGAGCTAATCTTATATCGTAGTGTGTGCTTTTCAGCAGTCCTTAAGAAAAGAATATGATAATAATAAATAGTTGAGAATATCTATTTTAAAATAATAAAAAATTGGGGAAACAGTGTTGAGGTGAGTTGTGAAAACTTTACCAGAAGCACTTATTTTTACTTATTAAAAGTCAAGATTTTTTAAAAATAGGAGATTTAAAATCTTTTGACAAGTGTTAAGTGTCTGTCTCCAGAGTAATGTATTCAAATAATCCATTATCAGGCCTCCATTAATAAAAGTCACTATGAGGAAGAATTAGTGCTACAGACATCTTTTTATTGTGCTCAGCAGGCAAGCATTTGCTCTTTTTCTTTTTTCCTGAAACAGATGCCGACAACAGAATTGTTACTAATTTCAGAATTAGTAAGCTGATGGTGTTACAGGAAATAATTAACACAGAATGTTTATACAAATATTTTAGCAGTGTACCGTTTAGAGCATCTCTATCGAAGTGGAGTTGAAGCAGCAAACTTCTTTAAATTGCATGATTTCACATTAGAAAAATAAGAATGGATCCACTTCTACTGTGGCACACCTACTCCTTCACTGGACTTTGAGGAGTGCTGGCCTGTACCAGAGCTGGGAGGGGGCGGAAACTGCAAAGAAGAAAACAACAGCATGTGTTTGCTCAAGTGACAGAAGTCCCAGCTTGATAGCCCAGAGAATTACTTATAGAAGGGACAGGCTAAATTGGGAATGTTATCCCAAGGGGTGTGTCAAGTGTATAAGATATCTCCAGTGAGATTCCAGTGAGATAGGGCATCTGCTACTCATTAGAGAGTCACAGAAGAGTTTCCAAAAGGCTTTAAAAATCAGCAAAGACTGTTCACCTGGAATTTCCAGTAGGACCTATCCTTATGTTTCCATACCCATGTTCGGCATAATCAGCTAATGTATAGAAATGAAGCATAATGTTTCCAATACTTTATGCCTTGAATGAAAATAGTACTTATCTAAGTGCCACTTCCCTAAAATCCCCCACACTGGCATTTATTCTAGAAAGGGTTTGAAGGCTGTAAGAGTAACTGGTTATACAACTATTTAAATGAGTACCACTTAGAAACAATTCAAGGTAACAAAAATATGTTCAAAATCCATTTTGTGAACCTCTCTTCTCTATCGTGATAGGTGGTGGGTTTGACACTTCTCTTTTGCTGGCACACTCATCTAACTTGGTGTGCACTAGAAATGAGTTCTTGGATTTCTCACTGTGACAGACTGTGATCTTGAGGAGGCATACTGTGATTGCAAATGGATTGGGGGGACAAGGAAAAGGGAACTTTACTGAGAACGGAACAAATTTTAAAAAGACAACTCGATAAACTCTATTCATTTGTTTCATTCTTTGGTACTTACATAATAAAGCTTTGAAGATGGGCTCTTTTCTTGTCCTTAAATTACATGGAGACCTGAAGCAAATATAGATCCAGTGGGAAACACATTCTATGGTAGAACTATTAAAATATTGTGCTTCCCACATTGGCCAGTGGGTGATGGCATCTAGCTTCCTCTCCAGTGGTCCAAGTGGTAGGAAATGGCACTGTGTTATTCAAGCATGGTGACTCATGATGAAACGAACTATTTGGGGAAATTTTTGCACACCTCCCCCTGCCAAACACTGTAGATCCTGTAATACTTACAGTTGATCGGGGATTTTCCAACTAAGTTACTGGCTGATACACTGAGAGGACATTTTGTATGGCTTGGTCTTTATCCTATTATATCAACATATTGAAGACAAGTTTTTGGACTGTGTCAAATTCCCCCACCTTTTTCCCTAAAAGAGACACTAAAATTAATACTATCTGTATGTACATATGATCAAATAATGATCTTAACTACTTCAGATTTGAAATAAAACTATAGCACTGCAATCCTCTATTAGTAAGTAGACAATTTTGGAAAGATGAGAGAGAATTTAGAATTGCTAGAGAAATCTAGACATGCATGAAGCATATTGAAAAATTTCATTTCAGACTTTGGATTAGGAAGAACAAACATGGTATGGGATGATGTAAAAGTTCAGGGTTAGCAGCGAAGTTTTTCAAAGGATAGATTCATTGAAAATATTAAATGATAAGAAGCATATGTATCTAATAAATGCATGCAGGGAAAGTTTTAATTATTTTTTAGCATAATATAATTCTTATTTTGGACAGCATACTTTGCAGGCTCAGGTTTGTTGAAGAACATAAACTTATTAGTGGCATAGGGTTGCTCATTCCAGGAGCGTTTCTCTTCCAGTGCCTCTGTAGAAGAACATAACTTTATATTAATATCATAGTCTTTGCCTTATTCTGTCATTCACTTTGATGTGTGACTTTTCAATACCCTAGTGCTGACTATATACCTTTGCAGTCTGCCAAAATAACATTCAGTAAGTGAATGGGTTCCTATTGTGTAAGTTATCACAGATCTTGAATTGCTTTTGCCTTGTGTTTTCTGGACAAAGATTAAAAAAACAGACGATTTTTCACAGAGGAAATAACTAAATACACTGTCCATCCAGACTTCAAACCCAAACTTATTTCAAAACTTTTAAATAATTCTAACTAAATTAGATTTCCAACAGTTATCTCTTTCCATTCTAAAAGAGATAACACAAGTTCTGTAGCTGATTTCTGAAGCATTTCATTAAATTTAAGATCATTTATCTACTCAGGCTTCCAGCTGACATCTGCAGAACAAAATCAGGATCGCTTATGGGAAACTGATTGATGGCGTGCCATATTATTTGTAAAGCTCAAGCCATCTCCATTTGAAATATACTAAATTAAAAGAAATATGAAATCAAATGAAGAAATTTAAAATAGGTATCTGGCCAGAAAAAAAAGTTATAATAAAGAAATCTTGCTTTTAGAGCAGAATAAACATAATTCTGTTAAAAAGTTTAATGTGAATTACACAGGGCTAGAAAAAATGACATTATTTTATGACTTGCTGAAATGCCTAGTGACTATTTTTGTGTATATTTATTCTGTTTTATGCAAATACACATGAGCATGTATACTTGTGATGGAAAGTGCCAGAGGAAAAAAATTCTTTTTTTTTTTTTTTGTACCTGGGATTGAACTCTTGACCTCACACTTGCCAGGCAGGCGTTTAAGCCAATGAGCTAAATCCCTGGCCTGGAAAAAAATTCTAAGAGGACAGTGACAATGATTTGCAATGAAATCTCTGGAATTGTAGCTCAGCGACATCCTTTCACCATTATGACTTTTAATTGGCATTTAATTTTGTGTTTTTTACTGTAGTGCTGCAGATATATGAGTTACTGATGTTTCAATTTGAATGACTAAAGAATAATTTAAATATTACTGCCAGTAAAAACAAATTTTTAGTAAATTATTATCTGATGGCCATTGGGAAACTTATGTATTTACGCAATATAATATTGATCTTTATTAAAGCCTCAAAATAAAAATACATACTGTAGTTTCTATTCATTTTCCTGGTTATAGAAGAGTAAACTCATGACTAACAACTTAATTCCAATCTTCTCATCTTTTTTAACAACACAGGTACTTTAAAATGAAGTTTCTTGCCAACATTAACAATGATGATATTTCAAAGTGAAATTTCGATTTTTAAAAATGAGACTATATGGCAATAATGGACATTTATTTCTTCCAGATAACAGTAAGGCAGAACTAAATTTAGCTGTTTTGTATGATCTGAGTATTGTTACAAACCTTCACAGCACCATCTTTCCTTCCATCACAGCTCTAACTGTATTCACTAACGCCGGTCTCTGGTTTTACTCAGCTCTATAGCTTTTTATTAATATCAGCTTTTCACATTATTTAGTTCTATAACCATTAATTTCTTTATTCTGTGTTTTAGGAGTACAATGAGATAAAAACACATGATAACAGATTCAGACACTCTTGGAAGAAGCCTACAAATGTTCTAATCCTTTGACATAAATGAAATAAAGATGTTCTTGGACTGGCTCAGAGACATATTGAGAATACATATGCAGTAGTCTGGTAGTGACTAAACACATCTTGACACTAGTCTAAGAAATGGAACATTGGGTAGTTGCAGAAATTTCTTTTTAGATAATATGTGCTAATAAATGTTTAACAAAGAATTCTCTGAAAAACACACAAAACTGGTTTCTTAACATTTGCTTGTTTTCATTTGTAAATACTCTCAACATGTCCAATTAAGGTTATCAACCAGCTTGCTGAATTCCAGAAAACTTGACAACAGCTTTGTGAATCAATAAGGGCCACCTCCAGCATACCAGAATAGATGCAGTTCGAAGAGATTTGTGTATGTGCTAGAGAAAAAAAAATGAAACTATTGACATTCAGCCTTATAAAATGAAATTCTTTCTGTTACACTGGAAACTCCATCAGAAGTACCATCTCACTTGTTAGAATATTTTATTTTTACTATATCCATCATCATTTAGGTTCGCTAATGCAAATGCACTGAGAATAGTGATTTCTGTAAAATGAAAATCAATAACTTTTATTTAATTCTTCTCAGATCTATTAAACTAATCAAATGGAAGAGTGCATAATGGATATTTTACATAATAATACTTAAAATGGAAGCTTTAAGTGTTATTGACTAAAGAAAAAAGCACATAAAATTTTCACTTTCTTATGGAGCCTGGCCTTAACTAAATACTTTCAAATAATATTTAAGTTTTATAGTGTTTGACATAAATGGATGTATACTCTAAAGATTATTGTTGATCTAGATTTTCATCTTTTCCTGTAATGTTAACTTCATAATCTTACCAGTTATTAATGTGACATAACACACCTCACATAGTGTGATTTGTCTGCTATTAGTATTTGTGAAATTTTTGACAAGATTTAAATTTGTACATTTTATTCAAGAAATGAGGCATTTATGATATGGATTCCCGCAGGTAAAAATGTCTATTTACTTACATACTGTAAATTTTTTTGATTTCTTAATGACTTAACTTGAAAACCAAGATGATATTAGTGAATAAGTGATCACCTTTTGGAGCTGGGGTTTTAGCTCAGGGGCATAAGCGCCTGTCTTGCAAGCAGGCAGTCGTGAGTTCGATCCCTGGTACCGATTAAAAAAAACAAAAGATCACCTTTTATTTGAAAAAGTAAAATTGTATTGTCATTTACTTTGAACTAAAAAAAGAAGAAAATGACTTGTCATTTAAGTTTCATACAAAAGAAATATACTTTAATTCATAATACCTGTGATATAAAAATATATGACATGCAATTGAACAGATGCTGTGTATCTAAAGTTTTTAATCACAGTAAAAGCTACATTGCTATTAACCTCCCTCAGCATATTTCCTTTGGCTTCGAAGGTGATTTTTCTACCTCCCTTGCCACTGTCTGAAACAGCGCTGGACGTCCTTTTACATGGCTGTTGTAGTATTATGGTTGCCTCAATTCCAAATGTTCACCTTTCGTAGTCAATTTGACTTTAGGCAGCCAGAAGTCACATGGCATCAGATCCAGTGAACAAAGTGAATGGGAATACAACATAATGGTTTTACATTTTGAGCAAACAAAGACACTAACAGAAGAGGACTTTCAGAACTGCTTCAAAAAGTAGGAAAAAAAAGATAGGATAAGTGCATATGAAGCAAGAAGTAAGGGTATTTTGAGAGGAATGTTTCTTTAATTTAAATTAATTAAATATTCATGACATTTTGATTATATATGTTTTTATTACATTTAATATGAGTCAGTCATCATGCACCAAATTTTATTTCTAAATTCAGAGTAATAATGAAGATTTTATTAAACAAAAGATTAATACAGATTAAAGTTCCTTTCCAAATGGAAAAAGGATAAATTATGATGTAGCAGCTCAATACTTTTAGAATTAAAGGAAAATTCATTTCACCTGTGATATTTGAGTACATTTCCATTTGTTCAGAGATTGTTTAGGTTAAGAATTGAAATATGTCTTCCTCAATCTACAGTAAAAATAATGTCAAAAAGTGAGTTAGAACCCAAATTTTTGTAATTATACTTAAGATAACACACAGTTCATCATTACTCTACTCTCTAGACAAATTAATTTAAATAAAAAATGTTATTTTTGAAACCGATTTTGTAGGGGTTCTGCTGACAAAATACTTTAATCTAAAACTTCCTAAATTTGTTTTCATGGTTGACTGTGATTTCATTGTAACCATTGTATCTAAAATATTTCACCCTTTTGCATGACGAACACTTGTCCAGTGCCACAGAATTATTAAATATTACAGATAGAGAATCTGCATCTTTTGTTTTTATTTAAAGTTCTGTCTGGCTTGATACATGGAAAGCAAAAAAAAGATAAGATTTTCAGATGAGCATTCAAATAATAGAAGTAGGATTTTGGTTCTCACAGGTCTTAGGAACTCTATTTTATTTATTTCCTGTGAAAAGATGTGTGTGTACACACATGTGTGTCTGTCCATGTGTATACGTGTGTGTATTTCAGTTTGAAGAATCACTTGAAGCACTTATTGAACTCCATGTTCTGTTGTTTAAAGGTGAACCACAAAATAAAAGCAACCTTAGTTGTTGTGTTTTGTTTATATTGTTTTGTTTTTTGGTTTTTGGCAATGATTTGGAGAGGGTTAGGACTTTTGAGTTTGGAATATAATGAAAAAAGAAAATAACAAAAGAGGAAACTAAAGTAGTTACACACTAAATGGTATCCTGGAATTACACTCAAGGGAAAAATTACACTCAAGGGAAAATTTGGAATCAGCTACTGGAGGCTGACTTATTATAATGTTGTTTTTCCCACAAATTTAAAGTGTGATACAATAAATATAGCTTCTGAAGTTGTTCTCTCTTTTACTTCTCTCTCATTCTTTTTTTTCTTTTTCTTTTTTTCTATGAACCAACTCCACACTGACTCTCTGAAGCATCCTGACTAGCTGAGATTTTATAAGTGGAAAGTAAAACTAATAATCAAACGATGTCTTATCTCCCATAGATTGTGTGTGTGTGTGTGTGTGTGTGTGTGTGTGTGTGTGTGTGTGTGTGACAGAGAGAGAGCTCTAATGAGAAAATTCCCTAGGCTTCCTTTAGAACTCCTGTGAGTGAAGTTAATCATGGTCATAAGCAACATGGGAGCATGTATACCTAGAAATTGGAAAGTATGTCTCCAAACTTTTCCATTACGGTGTCAACATAAAATAGTAACAAATTTTGGATAGATTTTTTTTTCTAAATATCAACATAGTTAGTCAAATATTCATTTAAATGAGATCTGGAAATGATAAGATAAATGGCTTTTCTGGATTTTTTTTTCTGGTGGTAGTAGTTCAAGTTTATTATGTAAATTAGTTTTTACATTTCTATAATTCATCCCTCTTGGGAATATGAAATGATAGGTTTGAGTTGACAAATTCAAGATGTCAAGATGTCAGCATGTGATCTAACATTTACTGCAGAGTAGCAAATGTTACATAATTCTAGATAGTGCTGTATATTTAACTGAGAAACCACGATAAACTTCTTTTCTACATTAGATTTGAGAAAGAGTCCTCTTTCTCCATGAATATTTTGTTTTATCAGTTAGCTCAACATACCCAGTGGCTAATCTCATACTACCACAAAATGTTCTTAAAATGCACACCACACTCATGATCACATCTTGCTTTTTAATAAATTCAGTTTTAAACTTTAAATTAACAAACCCACCTAAAATGATATGTGCAAGTTAATTGTATTATAGAGATTCAAGTTACCCTTGTGTTTTGGGACTCACACTCTAGAGCCAGATTGCTTTTTATTTCGCAGGTCCAGAGTTCAGCAGCTCTGCTATTTTAGCTCTTCTCCGTACACCTCAGTTTCCTCATTGGTAAAGTTGGGTTATACGAGTGCCCACATCATAGGAATGCTGAGAATCTCATTTGACTCATGTGTAAAACACTTAAGACACAGTCTGGCACATAATGAATGCTAAGCAAGTTTTCACTCTAATTAATATGTCATTGAAAAAGAGATTTAGTAAATTCTCCTTTGGGCAATTAAGAAAAGTGCATTTCTCTTCTAAGGTATTTTCCTATTTCCAGGCACTCCTGCCTCTTTCTGCTCTTTTATTTAAACTAACCACAATTGTTTCCAATAAACTTTCTTGAAATAAATAAAAGCTTTGTTTAGAGAAACAAATAGAAGACCAAATGATCACATCTTTTCCCTTACCTTGATCTCAGAAAGTAGTCTAGTCCAGGTGTCTGAGTTTATTTTCCTTTCTACTTCTATATTTCTCTATTTGGATTGAAATCAACTGCTATTTGTTGTTCTAGTTCGGAAAAAATTAACAGTAGATGAATATATGTTTTCAAAAGGACAATGTCTATTCCAAACGTGGAAATTTCAGTAAACCTACACCAGTTGTAGATACACTTTTTGTTGCTTTTTATCATGTTATTTCTGAAAAAACTAATTGGTGACTACATGATCCCTAAAGACTTTTGTCCATTTTAAAATTTCACTTAAGCTTTTTAGAGGAGTGACAAGTACAACTTCTGATGAAAAGTTTACTATGAATGGGATCTAATAGAGAAACTCATTTCAGTCATCAGTGATACCAGCAGTTTAGGAAGCTAATTGCTCAATGTTTATTTTTTGATAGCATTGACATTTTAAAATTTCAGGTAACCATATTTATTTTGGCTGAAAAACAGTATGATTTTAAATATTAATTTTTTCTCCCATCAATTTTCCTACTCTGTTTTCTACTTTTATGTGAGTATAACAGTTCGGTTATGTTTGAAAAATTGCACTTCTTTCAAATAACTAGAGGGGCTTATGTGGCTCTCAGAATGTCTTTCATCTCCACGAATAATTGAATAACTCCATCTGATAAACCAAGGCAGAAATACCTCTTTAAACAGCTGTATTAACTATAGTTAAAGAAATTCATTTGTTAATAGATCAGATCTATGAGTATCTTTAGATTTTGTGATTGAGAACTTTTTGTACAATGGAATAAACTAAGTTATTTTCATGTCTTACATGTAACGTCATTACCTGTGTAAAAATAACACAAATGGAAGACTTCTCAGACCCACTTTCTTCTTTTCTTTGCATTTCACCATTGTTTTATGGCCTAAAAAATATCTCCAAAGAATGAGTATTATGATTTTGATCTGAAATATCTCCAAAGGCTCAGATGTCGAAGGGTTCATCTTCAACAGACAAATGTTCACAGGTGAGGCCTGGGCAGGTGATTGAGTCTTTAGAGCTAACCTCACCGATGGGCTAAGCCTGTGTGTTAGTCCCAAGTGTTAAACGGGCTATGAGAGTCCAGTTGGAGGAAGTAACCCTCCAGGGTGAGCTCCTGGTCTGCCGTGAGATGACTCACTGGCTCTATGGGCTCCCACCAGTGAATTCTGCTCTGTTTCAGACTCAAAATAATGAAGTTACAAGACTGTAGACTGACACCCTGAAACTGTAAGCCAAAATCAGTCCTTTCTCATTTAAGTTGATTTATATCAGGTATTTTGTCTCAAGGATGGAGAGCTGAGTAACACAATGAATCAATTCTGGAATGACAAAAATAAAGAAGAAAATAGTAAAGCATTCAGCTAATCAAAACCATCCAAATAAATATGTCCCATATTAATAGCTTTTACCAGTGTATTAATATCCATATTAGATATCAAATTACAATCATGGTCACAAATCAGGATTTTTTTTAAACGTGAAATGATGACTAAGAGGTTACTGCAAATGAAGACTTACAGAAAGCTAATACCTAAGCATTCTGTTTTTTCCATGCCTCACAAACTAATGATTGCTTTTTCTTTGTCCCTAATGTATTTCATGTTTTCATATTCCTTCATGTTTCTATCTTTGTAATTCTAGGGAAAATAGATCTCATTGCCAGGCACAGTGGCATCTACCTGTCTGTACTGGTAAGTAATCAGGAGGCTGAGGCAGGAGGACCAATTGAACTCAGGAGTTTGAGGGCTTCCTGATACTGCTTCTTTAAAAAATGAAAAAGTCTTATATATTTTTGGATTGTATTGTATTATAATAGATGATTTCTTTTTATTGCTGTTGTATCAGTACTTAGCTAGGATGACTTTCTAACATATTCATTATGCTTTAATTTTTTCATATACTCATTCAGATGTCTATTGAGCATACGCCATGTTCTAGGGACTTTGCTGGATCTGGGGTACAAAGTTGGAATAAACAGATGCAGTCATCTCACTTAGATAATTGTGTCAGTATGAAGAAACTGGAGTAAGACAAGGATAAGGGGGTATGGCTGATCCGTGAGCGACCCTTCTAACAGCATTGAGTTGGGGCAGTGATTTTTTAAAAAGGTGGCTCTGTGCTTGATCCTGCAGCACGTTGGGATGGTATAGAGCAGCCTAGCATGGGCCTTGGGCGAGATGACATGCATATCTGGGAAGTGCGCCATATTAAAATGAAAACAGGAGTAGAAAAGAAAAAGACCTGCTGGAGAAATTAATGCTTTAATCAATGTGAGGAATATGAATACATCTTTTATGCAGAAAAAATTGACACATGCAAAACCAGATGATTTTTTTATAATCACTTTTGTTGTGTAATATCTGGTAACACCCATAAACTTCTGACTGTATACCAGTCATTTTGAAGGTATTTTCACAGTATGTAAACAAGCATTTAGCTAGTTCCGGTATTACTTCCATTATTATGTATGATGAAACAGAGAAATCTATTAGTTAAATAATTTGGCCAAGTGTATCTAGCTAATAAAAGATAAGCCAGGATTTAAGACAAGCAGCTTGGTTTCATCATCTATACTCTGTCTTTGAAATTCGTGCCACCTTTTAGAGTGCAAATGTATTAAAGTAAAAATAAATTTATTATAATAGCTATGCATTTTGTAGCTCAATAAAAGCTATAAATTTATTGAAGAGACTAACTTACCATAGCTAAATACAAACCACCAGAAAGCCTGTGTACCATTTATCATGAGTTAGATGTCAGCATTAAGACTAAATATTCATTTCATTCCCACAAAGCCTTACTGTTTTGGCCATATACAAAGTTCTGTGCTAGAAAGCACAGATATGAAGATACGTTATTTTTCTCCTTCCCTAAATGAATTAACAGATTTTTTTTCTGTAAGGTAATATGAAAACAAGTAAGAATATATAAAACTTGGGCAAAAGCAACAAAGTAGACAACCTGCATGAAATATGAAAGCAAAGGATTTGCCTTGTTCACTTTGAACCCATAGCAGTGTCTGACACTTGCTCAAAAATGGAGTGAATCACTAAATTTAACAATGGCATATCAAGAGAATATCAGGACAAATCAGGATATTTTGTTAAAAGGAGGCATTGAGGGCCTGAATAGACAATTGGATATCCTTACTGGAAGATATTAAGAGTAATAGGAGCTATGAAATTTGAAATACAGAAGGGAAGATGAACAAAAGCATTAGAGTAGAAAAATTAGAAAACTCACCGAAAATAGAGCATAGTGAGGGAATTGGATCAATGAAGATTCTTGAAGGACTTGAATGGTAACACCGCTTTTTTTAAAATTGATGCTTACTAGGATTTTAAATAAATAAGTGATGAGATCAGATTATAAAGTTTTATGATTAATGTAAATTTGTATGTCTTATGATGTAACAAACTTATAAGAATATTTAAAGGGTAATTTGTTAAGCTTTATGCAACTTGATGCTGATCCAGAGCAGACCAAAATAAGCAAGAAAAGAAGGAAAAAGAGAGGGGAGTTAAATGGGGATGTATTGCGTTTTTAAAATGCTGTGATACATTTTAGTGCACTAACCTACATTAACTGAAAGAAGGACAGTCTGAACAATTTTCTTCATTTCGGTGATGGGGATAGGAAATTTTTCTTGTTATTGCAGTTTCTGTGGTCCAAAGACTGTTTGAAAATGAAACATCTGTGATACCAAAATATCTTCAATAAGAAAACATCTGTGATACTGAAATATCTTTAATATTTTTAAGTGTTACAAAGGCTTCCCTCAGGCATATGTCCTAGATATGCAGTTTTATATTTTAGTAATAATTTCAATGACTGTGAAGCCCCAACAAGGTCCCAAAAGACAAACTAGTCCACATGGAATTAACTAAAAAGATAGAACCTAAAGTGTGAACCGATTTGTATCAAAGTTCCTGCTTTAAGTGTAACACGTCTAATGAATCCAGATATTAAGTCTCTGTTATTGCTTTAAATATCTGTTCAAAAACTATATTTAAAAATAGATGAACCAATTCCCCATAAAAACCTCTCATCATGTAATATTTACATGTAGTAAAAAAAGTTTTAAGCCAAACTAGAGTCTGTTTAGAAATCACAGTAAACCTTAAGTATTTTACAGAATGAATGTCTTAAATAAATCTGTTATTCTAGATTCTGAGATTGTACTCAGATTCTTTTTACTTAAAGAACATCGTTATGTCATAATTCTTTTATTACTTACTTGTCCTTTTCCTGCTCCTCAAGAAAAAAAAAATCTGTAGAAAAGTTGTATGAAGAATCAGATGAGGAAAATTGTTTAAATAAAGTGTTTTGTTTTGGAGCCCTATCAAAGATGATCAGGCCTGACATATCTGAGGGCACTTTAGCTGTGAGTTGGAACCCAACTCGATGGAAATAATGAGAAATCCAGGCAGGGTTAATATGCTAAAGTGGATGGAGATGGGAAGATACTGTGTGCTGACTTGCACGCATGCACGGGCAGAAGTACAATAGTCATAATTCCACTTACTGACCGTTTAATTTTTAATGATCATCATAAAAAAGTGAGTTTTATAAGTCTGATTTTAAGATGAGAATAATTGAGACTCACAAATTACAAGAAATTTGTTCAAGTATCCAGACAGAAAGTGTGCAGAATGGAAAAGTGTTTTACTTCCTCATATGCAATGCTAATACCGTTATTGTTACATTTACTGACTTATCTTGATCCGGCTTTGCCAAGGCAGTGTGTATAGTGCTTTGTGAACTCAACCACAGCTCTCTGAACCACAGATTGTTGGGTGGAGATTGTTTGTTCAGGACTGCATACATCTGGTCTTGGATTATTTACCACCCTAACACCTGGCAAATAGAAAGGCCTCCAAAGGAAGTAATTGCTGAAGAACTAACACAATAAATGAAAAAGGAAATCATTCCAAACTTAATTTATGTTGATAAATATAATAATATAACATGATCCACTGGCAAACCAGAAAATTCAATTATCAATTAATATTTATGAAGAGAGTTGTCAGTGGATATTTTACAGAAGTCCCATGTGTAAACACAGCTCAATTTACTTTGGGGCAGGATAGGTCTAAATCTTAAAAACTGACATGCTGCTTACATCATATTTGAGCAATTCCTTATTAAAATATTGTGCATATTGGTCTCTGAGTAAACATAATAAAATATAAAATTTACATTTGAAATCCTTTATAAGTGCAGTTATACAGATATGATTATTTACTTAATGCTTATGCATAAATGACTCACTTGTATGGTTTTTGAAACTAATTTTAGTTGCACTTTCACACACAGGCATCCTTTATGACTGTAGTTATGTAAACACATATACAACATACACAAATATGACTCAACTATTCAGAAAAATATTTTTGTTTACAAAACACTATACTGAGTGGTCAGGTCATTCTTGATGATGTGTCTTTGACTATTGAATTGAATATATGTTCTTTAGGATTCAGAGAGATTATAAAATGTGAAATTGGTATACTCTGGCTTGAAATTTATCACATATTCATAGGAATAATGTATTTGGGTGATACCGACATTTGCTGTGTATGCACATCTCTTAACTTAGAAACTATTTGAGTTTCAAAAATGTGAAGTTCAAAATGGAGACTCTTGGCTGTTGTATTCAACAACTAATACTACAATGTGGCAGATAGTGAAGGGCTACATAAATTTTAACTTATATAATTTATCCACATAAGGTAAATATCCCAATTGTTTTGATTTTGGGATGAACCACAATAAATTTAAGTATCTTGCTGTGAAGTACACAGAGCTCCCCCGCTAAGCAGTTTCTCAAGCTCTAAACTCTATCTAGTTCCCTCTAGAAGGGTGCTGAGAACTACTTACAAGGTCTTGTTAATCTATGTCACCTCTCACTTTCTTGCCCCTAGAACACATCTTATATAACAATTTTAGAAATTTTAGCAAAACTCTGAGGACAGATCACATACACAGTTTATCTGCATTGTTGTACATTTATACAAAGATCAGAAACATATAATGAGCACACTAGTAATAAAACAGCATCAATAGTAGAGACTTCATGTATCTTTGCTTTGTTTAATTTTGCCTTAATTGAGCAGTTTTCCTTCGAGGAGACATGGTGGTAATTCTGAAGGACACACTGGCATGTCAAACATTGTAGAGGTTTAGGACAAAAGTCTTGTTTTGTCTATTTCCTTATTCATATATGATCTTCCTTTCTTCAGTTACATATGTATCACTGTCAAAAGTCTTTGTTTTTGAATCTTGACTACTTTAAAAGAGAATCAAAGCAAAAACAAAAGTTTGCATAAATGTGAAGTGTTAGCAAAGCACTTAGGCAACACTTGGGAGAAGCTAAGGAAAAATGGACCAAAGAAGATGCACGCCTTACATTTGAGATGGATTTGAGTTTATTTTTTTTGAAAAAGTATATAGATGGATAGATATAGATAATAGATTTATGACAAGGATAAGAAGGTCAAGCCCAAAGAAAATTATTTTGAGTGAGGAGAAAATGCTGGAGAAGATTGATTGGATCACAGAGTTCTACAGAACCAGGGCTCCCAGGTTCTGTTTCTGCCTATGATTACTGAGCAGTTATCGTAAGGGATCAGAGCATAGCACTGGGGTGAGAGTGAGCAGTCATACACACTTGATGGTCCCGTGCACCGAGTATTCAACTTCATGGGCGAAGCTGTGTGACTCAAGTGTATGCCTGTTGGTACAAATGCCTTAGTGACTCCCCTTTTAAAGGTCATTGGATTATGTTTTAGGTTCACATGTTGTCTGTATCAGAATTTATGGTTATTTCCTTGTACATTACTTGACAGATCTTTGTTCTTTTCCTGGCTGTTACAGTTAAGCTAATGACAATTCATCTGAGTGTCAGATTTACTAAGAAAATTTCACAGGTAACCGGGCCTTTGAAAAAGCTGAACAGATCCCTTGTTAATGAAGGAATTGTGTTTTACCCTTTTGAACTACAACTGGTGGCTCTCGACCAAGAATCTGCCCTGTGTATGCAAACCACAGATCTCTTTCTAGAATTCTGAAACCATTCTACATAAATTCTCAGTGGACAAAGTACATGTGATACTAGATGTGTCTGGATTCCTGCAAGGAAGGAAATCTAGGAAGCAAACCAAGCTTTTGACCTAAGAGGAGGCCTTTTTGTAAAGATATGCTTACAACTCTTAAACTCAACCTGGTTCCATCTAACCCCAAAGTGGTGGAGTCTGTTACGAGCTTTTCAAAGAAGTACTGCTTGTTGAGGTCGCAGAGAAAGTCAAGTGGAGACACAGAACTTGCGAAACCACGCACACAGGTGTAACAAAGTTGCTCTCTCCGTTTCTCCGGCTAAATGACCTCAAATTCTGTGCTCAAAGCAGGAGGAGGAATCCTGAGAGCAGGTGGGATGGACCGATCAGCTCATTAGGTTTCTGCAAGGTGATTACTTTATGCAGGCCTCCCAGTCGGTAATGTACTGGAAACATAAAAGCTCATATCACACTTCATCCTCATCTGGTGCTGGGAAGCAAGGCTTTCCCAGGGTGGGCAGTTTACATTCCCGTGAAGAGGAGTAGACTCATGTTTTGTAGCTGTAACCACAGAGTTGCTTAGATTGATGAGGTGATCCCAGAACTATACAGAGAGGTTTTGTTTTTTCTGTTTCAGTATGTACATCTATATATACACACAGATAAGTGGATATAGACGGAGAGTTGAGTTTGAAATTTGAATCACTTAAACAGTGTTTACCAGCTGTGCACATGTTGCTAAGCCTCAACCTGGCATCCAGGCAGAGCACTTCAGTAAAACACAGGGCATTTGTGATCTTCAGAGACACTCCACACTCTTCTTGTGGAGCTGCAGAGATTGCTGTCGTGAATGTCATTGCTATTTAAGGGAAGAGCACGAGCGATAAAAGTACTTCCGGATGGCTTAGTGTTGCCTGTGACCATACGTGCAGCTTGTCTGGGAGACTCGGGAGGGCCTGCTTAAATACCAGGCCAGTAAACTGTCAGAGAACTCCCTGGCATCTCCCAGCTGCCATCCAGAATGTGAAACCCAGGATGTGACCTGTCGAGATGAGCCACTGCAGCGTACTGCGGCAGCGCAGCTGTCACCGAGATACGCACATCGCCAGAGGAAAACAGCCAAACTGTTTCCGTGGTGCAATGAATACAAACGCAAAGCTCCAGTCAGATTTGAGCATTTTCTTTCCCTCAACAAGACAGTCACTGTTAAATATGCAGACACGTGGAACTGGCCCCCCCGTACCTGTTCTCATGGATTGCTTGGCGTTTTCTGGAGGCAGATTTCTCTTAGTTTGTGTGTGTGTGTGACAGGAACGGAATACTTCAAAGCCATACAGATTGAAGACATGCAGCTACTGTTTCCTTAAAGCAAGGCAAAAATGTGACACATCTTCCAAGGTATTTCAAAGAGATGTTTTCACAACCTTGTTTAAAAAGAGTTACTTTTATATTTATTCCTTGATATTTGGATGTTTATATTCATTACTGCAAAATTATAAGCCCAAAATTTATAATAAAACTTGAAAACTTGTGGCATAATGTGGCATAACTTGTGGCATAAATGTCAACAGGAATCCAGTGAATAAGATTTGAATTTAGATGAGCATTTTCTTTGCTGGGCACGGTGGCACATGACTGTAATTCCAGCTTTTGGGAGGCTGAGGCAAGAGTATCGCCATGAGTTTATGGTCAGCCTGGACTACACAGGGAGTTCAAGACCAACCTGAACTACACAATGAGACTGTCTCAAAAATGAAAACAAGCATTTTCTCAGTAAAGAATTCATGTTCATAATGATATGTTCAAGTAAGGAGAAATGAAGCAATTCAAGAGTCAATTCACTTTCACGGCAGATTAAAGCTTCCTGAAACACGCCAGCGGTATGGTTTAGTGGTGGAGCACATTACTAGAATGTGTATGAGACCCAGGCTCCTATCCCCGGCACTGATAAAAACAGAATGAAAAGCTGTTCTTGAAGTGTAGGAAACGTAGTTTTACTTTTGATAACATTGTTATTGTTTTATTCTTGAAAAAAAGTTTCTAACACACTTTATAATAAATGAGACATATCTTAGTCAAAATAATATTGGGAGTTTTGCAGATTTGCTTTTGTAGGATTTTACTCTTATAATAGCAAAAAAAAATGAGAACCATTTGATTCAATTAACACTACATTATGTACAGTCGTAATATCCCAAACTGCTTTTCATCTTAATAATGTTGACTATGCATTCTAACATTTATTTAATTCTAATATATCTATGAGATATATGTGTGTATGCCCTCACATAATAACATGTAGATATGTATCATGTATATAACATTTAATTAGATAAGTAGCTATTAATGTATTATGTATATTTACATATATAAAATATGACAGATAACATATATATTCAATAACTATGTTTAAAAGGACACCCTTCCTATATATCTTATCCATTTTATTAATTAGAATGAATTGTCCTGTTATTTAAAGGTAACTTGCATCAATTTGTTTTACTAGTCTTATCTCAGAAAATCCTGAATCCACTAATTCATTAATTTATTCAACAAGTACATTTGTTCTATGTAAAACTGTTCAGTACATAAGTTCTTATGATTTGTGTGCCTATTTATATATTTAGAATTTATACATTCTGAAATACTTGTAAGCCATCACTGAACTATGAAATAATCTTGAAGCCTTCACACATGTCATTTCTTCCTTGCACTGTGGCAGATTTTCTTCCCTGAACACCTATCATATTCCCCAGATGGCTCAGCCATCATCACTGGCAGATCATGAAAAATATTTAAGCTTGAACAGATGTAAGCAATTTGTATTTTTCCCCTTTCTGAACCAGCTTTGTTTGGATGAATCAACTGGAAATTGAACCTTACGTAGAATTTCTGTTTGTAAAGAACCAATGTTCTCCCACACTGGAATATGGAGGCTGCTCCTAAATGCAGACCAGAAGCACAGAAGAGGCGAGACAGGGTGTGTGGCAGTAAGGCTGGAAGATAGTCATGTAGTATTCCAGTGAGGGTCCAATTTCTTCAGTCTACAGAAACGCATATAAAAAGTGGTTTTATATTATCACAAAACAATCAAACTTTCATCGGGTAGTTTATGTTTTTCTCTAGTGAGAATATTTTTCAAGAAAAATAGAGTTTTGGAAATACAGGAAGTGCTGTAATTTGTGAACTATTTTCCTGGCAAGGATATGCTTATTCTATTTATATGTTCTTTCAAATTATAATTACAATTTGATCCAAATATGGTCAACTCAAATTAACCCTTTCTGACAGTTAAGGCTGAAGGAAGGCCGTCACCGTGCTACAAGTTAGTTAAATAACTTTTGTTTAAAAACTTGATGAAAGATCTGGGCATATTGGTAGTCTGAGTTACGCAGAAAACGGAAGCAGGAAGATCACTTGAGCTCAGGACTTTGAGACTAGTGTAGTCAACACAGCAAGGTCCATCTCCAAAAACAAAACAAATTCCAAACATGTTTCCCTAAGATAAATCTTGATGATACAGATTGAAAATATATGCTTATTTACATATTGATATTCTGTTTGTAAACATTTTCTCAACAATAACATGCTCCTAAGTGTAACACACAACTGAATGTCAGGAGATTATTAACTATCATAGACTTCCTCTTTTGTTTTTTTGAGTTCTGTTTTGTACCAAAAATTGAACTCATGACCTTGCACTTGCCAGGCAGGTGCTGTGCTGAGCTGTAGCCCTGGCCTGGACTTCCTCTTTTGGATTGTATCATTTAATAGTTGTTATTTGTGTAAGTAAACCCCTGAATTCCCGAATTTCCTTTGATAGCCCATTGTTAGGCCAAAACTGAAAGGGCTTTGTTTCACCTGTACAGAATGCAGGACCCTCTGGAAATCTCCCTCAAATTTTAAAAGTTTCCAGTCTTCTTCTGTATTGAGTTTCATTTGTTCTCTTCATTTGAAATAATATATATTAAGATACCAACTGAAATGTTTTATAGCTCTTTTATTAAATACCCTTAGTGGTCCGCTGTAAGATTTTGTAATACTTTAAAATTAATCTTCCTTTTTCCAGTATTTAAGTGGAAGTTATTCATCAGTATTCTCTACTCATTTCCTTAGCACACATTTCCAAGGTTCATCTCTTGCTTTCTGTACTCTACATGTCTTTTGTGAAGTATGGAAGTTTATACGAGAAATTGAGTCAGCATACGGACAACGTTATGTGAATGTACTAGCAAAGGAAGCAGATGGCCAAGTACACTGTACACATTCTTTGTGGACCAGCTCTCAGATTGCTCGCCTTCAGAATTTTTCTCCGAGTTGTACTGATCATCAAACAAGTGATTTGAGATGCTTTTTTATGGAAATAGTCCTCTTGAACAATAACAGCAACAAAAAGCGATTTCAATCACATTTTCATTTTAAAGAAAATTATGTTTCAGTTTTAAAGTTTATTGTTAAGGAGTCTAAGCTAATTATCTATATCAATTTACTTTTTTTCCAGAGGCTGAAAAAAAGTTTGCGACACTGTTGAATTTCTATTATATGGGTGCATGCAGCCAAAGGAAAACAAACTGTGTGAAATAAATGGGTATATTAGACAGTTCTTTATTTACATTTCTGTGAATCGTATGATTTCTGTATTAAGTTGAATTGTATTGCTAACATTCAGGATAGGAGCCTTATGATTTCTCCCTGCCTTTTAAAATTGATTGAGTCCATAAAAGTGAAAAAAGTAACCATTGGTTCTTTCATTTTTTCTTTTGTAGTGTTTTTTATCCCCAGATGATTTCCAAGCTCTAATTGTATAATGTAAACAGGCAGCAAATCACTAAGATTTTTAAACAAAAGTAAGAGGTAACCTAAACTGAAGTCAGATTCATTAATTGAATATTACAAAAGCATGTAAATATGATTGGACCTTTTTAATGTTGATGTAGCAACGTACTATGTTAAATTTCATAAATGTAAAGAATTATGACTCATTGAGTTATCTGTGCAGTGTTTTTCAATTCCTCCTGTATTAAGCAGATTTTAAGATGTATTACCTTTATTTATAGAGCAGAAATCTAGAACATAGACCTAAAAATGACCAATCAAGCTTCAAGGTAAAAGAGAGACAAAACACACTTTGCTAATTGACTTTATTCTAAATTCAAGAATTTTCCCTTGTAGCAAAACTGTCAAATTATTCAGCACAATAAAGTTTATTTTATTATTCTGAAATAGTTTTTCCATATCTCATGTTGAAGTTATAAGTACTAAGTAGTGATCCATAAAACTTGCATAATAATGTATAGTTATAGATGGGGAATGATTGATAAATGAATAATATCCATTTTATATTATTATTCACTATTCTTGGAATATGTAATTCTTGAGTTCTGCAAATATTTTAACAGCATTAAGAGAAAATGTTCCATCCATCAGTGTAGTTCCTTACCAATATAAAGTATTAAAAACTCAATATTACATTTTATATTACAGTTTTTGGTAAATAATTGGAATACTATAAAACTTATCCATTTAAATTATGAAGTTAATTCTTTTAGTTTATTGATAGAGCAATTTAGAACATTTCATCACCTAAAAAGACTGTAATCAAGTTTTCTTCCAATTAGTACAAGCCTCCAACTCTAGTCACCATTAATTTTCTGCCTATATATGGCATTCTAGTCTTCACATTTCATATAAATGGAAGTATATTGTGTTTGTTCTTTATAATTGCCTTCTTTCATTTGTTTTTTCATGTTTCATCTCTGTAGTAGCATGGATCAGTGCCTATTTCATTTGTCATGTGTTATTCCATTGCAGAAATACACCCCATTTTATTTGTCCATTCAATAGTTGATGATAATGTGGATTGCTTCTGTGTTTAACTATTTGCATACTGTTGATATAAATATTTGTGTGCAAGTTTTGGCTAGACAAAGTATTTGAGTTCTCTTGAGTATTGCCTAAGAGAAAGGTTCAAAAACAAAAGTAAAGGCAGATTTTACTTAGTAACTTTTGCAATAAGAGAAAACAGACTGCAAATATTCCAAATACATTTTGGAATACTGCAGGGGCCAGTGGGGGTTTACAGCCAAGATGAGTGAAGCATGAAAAATTACTAAGAGAAGACATCCACAGTCAGAGGATTCTGACAGTTCTAACAGAATTCTTCTCCTTGAAACTAGGTAAAAGTCTAGATATCAAAGTTGAGAAATGAAGAAATTTATTATCAGGCATAGGCAAGTATCAGGGTGAAGGAGAATCTCCCTATATTGCATTAGTAATATTTTTGATAACATTAGATGTAGCAAAGGTGGCATGAGAAATCAATAGTGAGGATTAATTGAGGAGAGAGCTTATGAGAGTGTAACTAAAATTTGATAAAGGAATGAATTTTTGTTGGTATGTGCGTAGGAATACATTTAATAGTATCATATGTTAGCCTTTTCAAAAATTTCTAGAATGTTTCTCAAAAAGTTTAACCATTTTCTTTCCCACCAGGAATGTTTGAAGTTATAATTCTGCTACCAACATTGATTACTTGAATTTTTGATCATAACCATTTTGTTTGGGGTGAAATCGTATTTCATTCTATGATTGATCTGCACTTCCCTGGTGGCCGATAGTGTTGACCATCTTTTCCTGTCCAGTTTGACCATTTATGTATCTTTTTTATGAAACCATTTATTCAGATCATTTTAAAATTTGTTTAAATTTTATTTAATTTTAATTTGATTGTTTGACTCAACTGGGTTTTAAGCATATGTATTTTAAAGGATAGTTCTTTAGCAGGTATGTGATTTATTAATGTTTTCCCAATCTATGAACTTTTTGTTTAACCTTTTAAATTTTTTTATTTACAGAAAAATAGCAAAATAGAAAAGAGGGTAGAAATAACACAGAATTTAAAAAAAATAACACTAAGAAATCACTAGTTGATAAATTGCACATTGTTATCGTAGAAGTAGTTAAGTTACAAAATTAAGCATAAAATTTCAATTTATCTATTTTTTTTTTCTTTTCTTGCTTGAGAGTTTGTTGTCATATCTAAGAAGACTTAGCCTAGGTACAACACTTTAATTTTATATTTTATATTTCTTAGAGTTTTAGCTCTTAAATTTAAGTCTATGAACCACTATAATTTTTGTAAAGGGTATGGTAAAGGGGTTCAAATTAATGTTTCAGTAATACATCAGATACACCCTATCAATGGCAAGTCTCAAGCAATTGTAGGCTGTTTCATAAGTGCCTTATTAGGTAGTACTGTTTTCACCTTCACTGTTTTTCATGTCAAACAATTGTGTATTTCACATTGTTAATTCAACTGCATTTCTTTTAAAAAATTATCTACAGTCATGTTGTTCCATTCAGCTGAAGTTTATTAAATGTGGCTTATAACTTAGGAGAGTATGCCTTAATAATCACTCAAAAATATCAACATCGACTCTAACTAATAAAGAGAAATGTTTATTAAAATTTGACTTCCTGCAAAATATTATATATCATTGTACGACCCTTCACAGTATCATCAGTAAGAATTTAAAATTATCTTCTAATTAATCTGGTGCAACAGAATTTACAGGAGCAGCATTCCTAGTGTGAGGTATGTGATTCAGTTCCCGAGGCCTCATTCCAGGCGTTGCCCTGAATCCTTCATAGGGGTGGCCCTTAGCTGGAAACTCCATTTGTTCTCAATTTATAGTCCAAGGAAAGCCCTTTACTGACTCATAAGTTTATGCCAATGACACAACCATTTTTAAAATGGGCAGTTGCTTAAGCATCTGAAACTTTATGTCAAGAATAAAAATAGTCTAAATTTGATTTATCTCTTCATTATGCACAAGTTTGATACCTGGCAGGAAAGTTTTAAAGAACTATTTAGAATTTGCCTGTGGCTATCTTAATTCTCTTTCTTAGCTTGGCTTTGCAAACTCTGACGTTTGTCTGATGTTTAGTATGGACACACTTGGCAGGCAGAAGAGTTTATGTCATTGAATGAAATATAGGTCACATGTGTTGGCTCTTGGGCCTCTTGAAATGGATTTTAGCTCAACTATCTAGGAGGTTAGTGGAACCTGACATTGATAGAAACTGGGCATATCCATTTGTAAATAATTCAAGTGAAGCAAAAATGAGATAATCTGGCCATTAGAAAAGCTGTTTACATAGTAAATAAGCTGTGTTCAGAGTAAAATAGACCGTTATTGAGAAAATGTCATTTATGGGGGAGAATGTGGAACTATAATTTCAGAGTGACAAATTGGAGTAAATGCTAATAGAACATCCTCTGTCATTTTCTGGGGGCTCTGCTGGGGATTGCACCTAGGGCCTGATGCAGGCTAGGGAAATACTCTACCACTGAGCTGTATCCCCGCCCCATCCTCTGTCATTTTCCTCTTCTGCTAGCTAACCTACTTTTCCTGAGTTTTGGGGTTAGGTTGGCTTTCCCATGAATTTTTACTTCATTGTAGGATTCTGGCTTTGTGATACTTGGTTATGGTGCTTGTTTTTAATCTTAGGAATATAATGTCTCGCTTATGTAATTTTTAATTTTCAAAAACTATTTTGCTGTTATATTTTAGTAAACCTCATTTAACTGTCCCATTATTCTTCAGAAAGTCATCCTATTTTGGTTTTCAGTCTTTCACTTTTTGTACATCACTACTTCCTCCTTCGGGCAGTTTTGGTTATGTGCTCCAGTTTCCTTTCAGAATTAAAGTACAAAGAAATAGAAAGCCATTAAAATGTGATATTTTAATTTTGTTAGACCTTTTATTTACTAGTTTCAATTTTAAGCATTGTAGTTGAGAATTTCTAAAAGATGCCCCTTAGAATTCATCTATGAGTGATGGATTAAAAAGAAAATTTTCCACCAAACTCTAGAGAAATCCTAATGATTTGCATCATTTATATACGCTTGGAGAGGTTTATTTTAATTCCCTTCAAGATTATAACATATAAATAAACTCCAGATGATTTTCACTTGTTATTTTTAAATTCTCTTGCTTCTCAGAAAGTTTCCATTTTCCTGTTGCATTATTGTTTTTATTAGCTTTACTTTTTCCATTCATAGTCAAAAATCATTTTTCCATGAAGTTGTGAGTAAAGATATTTAATGATCTCTAGTCACAGGTATTACAGAAAACAGAAACACTGTTGTAAGTTTTTCCATAGGAATGATTTGAAGAAACAGTCCTACAGTGCAGCAGAAAACAATTATGTACATTTGTCTCATCAGACAAAGTGGTTACAATTAGGGAATAGAAGCAAAATATAAAAATTAGACTGGGACTATAGATGGATGAACACTGTTGCTTCTCAGTTTCAATTCAGATTACTCGTGAATATTAATAGACCTAAGTTTCAGGTGTACTCATACCTTTTTAAGAAGCTATTTTATTTGTGATTAAACTGAAATTGAATATACTTCAATAGTTTGGTGAAGATCACAGAGGCAGATAACAATAGAGCAAACCAAGATACTACCTTTTCCACTGCTTTCCCACTACTGAATATTGAAGTTGTCAAATCTTGGATATGTTGCATTTTATTAATATTATATTTCTCTAAATTGCCAGTAAGCAAGTAAGTACATATTAAATTCTTATGGTGTATCCAGCATTGTGTTAAATATCATCAGACACAAATGGAAGCATTACTTATTCTGGTTTGACTAGATGATAATGTTAGAATTTTCAATAAATATAGAGTAACTGTATCTTTATAGAGATTAAACTTATGCCCTTCAGTGCGTTTTCTGCCTTTGCTAATGAGGCAAACAACTAATACTCAGAAATTTTTGTTAAGGAATATTTACTTATTATTGAATTCCCTTGTCCTGAGCCTATTGCAGTATCAGTGAGGAAAAATATTTTCTGACTTTTTTCTGCTGCCAGTGATTTTCTGGAACTATGTGGTGCATCTCTCCCAAATTGAATGTTCACCAGTGTCAAGTTGGAAGAGTGAAATGAGCAAGGTTGAAAATATTTACACCACAGCAATGGACAGGTGCTGCACATCATTAGCCTAGTTTCTCGTACTACTGTCTGCTGTTAAACTTTTGTGCACATACAACTGCACAAGGGTTGATAGAGCAGAAGAGCTACTTTATTTGCTGAGCTAGAAATCCATCTTTCATGAAACACAGATGATATTCATTATATACATAGAATCTAGAATACATTGCAAAATTTTATGAGGATTATTTAAAAGTATTTTGAAACTATGAAGAGAATTATCCATCTCTCAATAGCACAAGTTATTTGTTGATTAATAAACTATGAAAGGCGCTTGGCAAACCAGTAAATAATCTGAAACTTCAGTTACAATCAAATGAACAATGTTCATAGCCACATAAAAGGAAAGGGGTGACATTCAGAGCTAAATGAGAACAAAGCTTCTCTGCTTTAGTAGACATCAACTAGCATACATATTTACCCATTTGGATATAGGGATTGTTCTATAGAAATCATTATTCCACAGTGATTGTTTCAATCAATCCTGTATACATAGCATCCCTAATTCTTGCTGCATTTCAGGAGCCTTGTAAAGAGGCCTAAGCCTCTGACATGTGAAACCTGTAACATGATAGAACACTGTGTTGTAGGAAGGGCCTTCTTTCTTTAAATCTCCTATTTAATACAAAGCTCTGTGTACAAAGAGCACATAGAAAAAAATATTGATAAATGACCCCTTGAGGTTACAAATTTCTGCTTTCGTTTTATTGGCACTTCATAATACTTCAGGAAGCCCTGTCCATAACTACAGGGAAATTCTTACCCTTTGATATAATGGCACTGCCTTTGGCATTTACAATGTGGTTAAGTAAATTACATATTAAAAACCACAAAATCATCTTCTGACTTCACATACTTTGAGAGTTTACCTTACAAAAAGTGGATCTATTATATTGGTCATATCTTACTTACCTTTCAGATAAAAAGTCAAAAAGTTCCCTGCATAGCATATGTCACTATTGACATCAGCCTGTCAATCACCATATCACACCAATATTTCTTTTTCCAACCAGTGACCTCTAATGTTAAAAATGGTCTCCACCACTGGCGGTTCCAACTGAGTGCTCCTGTGAAGCTGAAACTTTCAATTCCTTGTTCGTTGAAACTGAGACGATTATAGCCAGAAAGATGCAGTTTGAATTCTGTTCCTGTCACATTTTCTAGGACCTTAATCTGCTTATTTTACTTTCCCTGGCCCCTTGAGTCTCATTGTCCTCCCTATCAAATGATAATTACTCAGAATTTGGTGGAGCAGTAAATAAAAAACGAAACTTAGAGCTGATCACAACAAATGTATCTGGTCAATTGTAAATATTCAATAAATTATTATTCTCTTCACAATCTCACAATAACCCAGGCTTTATTATAAGCTTGCCAAATCACATCAAATATGCCTTTTACTCTTTGTTTCATCACACTAGAATTTAGAGTTAAAAATCTACCCCTTCTTCCTTCTTTGGTATGATATAAAGACTGATATATATGGCACTGAATTATTCTCAATGAATACTGTGTTGAAATTTCCATTTTTCTGCAAGTAACATTATTATTTCTTGTGGTACCACAAGCTATCTCATAATCTTAAAATATATAATTCAATCTACCAAAATAATTTCAAAACAATATTAAGTTTTATACACTTTAAGAAATCAATTTACTTTATGTAGTATATTGTACACCAGGAGTATGTTGAAAAGAAAATTTTAACATTTGGGAAGAAAGCAGTGGGTGTATTCTATTTGACTGGAATCTTTGCCTTAAGTTATGCACTATATGGTGGATCCACATATATTCCATATATGAATGAACTAATATACTGAGAAAATATGCAGACTGGAATATCACATAGAATCTGTTTGTTTCTGTATAGAGTAATTTTTGATGTAATCTCATCACGGGTGGTCTCTGCTAGGTTTCTGGGAATGGAGGTGCAGTTATCTCCAGCAAAGCTGAATGGTAGGAAACAGATTCTTTTGAAAGAAAAGGGCCAGGACCTTCTTCGGCCTTTCATGGAATCGAGCACAAGCTCAGCCTTGAGACTATAAACGTAAGATGAATCTGAACTAAGAACACAAAGATACACTTTGTCTCCTGCATCATCTCACTTTCTAGACAGAGGAGTTTCTAGACTTGTAAAAAGAAACTTTGCTGATAATAAAGCATTAAATTAAAATATTTCCACAGTGAGATTCCATTCTTTATATAAAATTCTTCTAGAAATTGTCCTATTTTATCTTTTGTAAGAAAGAGATTTTAAAGGGAGAAAATCATGTCATTGTTGAACTTTCAGATCTCTTTATAAATACAGAATATTAGTCTTCATTTGCCAGTATATTGGGTAAAAACCGTCACCAGCATACTTAGTTGTAAAGGATAGCATTTTTTGCTTTTTTTCTAAAATTTTGGTTGCTTGAAATCCTCAGGAACTTCCACTATCAGATAATCATTATCTGATTTTATAATTAAATGAAAATTAAATGATTACTGTCTTTAAAATGAGGAATTTATTAAGTATATTCTTTGCAATGTATTACAGTCTGAAAGAGAGTAAGGAGTAGAAAGGTGAAGTAGAATCAGAGTAGGAGTCAAAGCTTTTAACAGTTTGTTATAGAGAGATTTAAAGTCACAGTAAGAATTTCATGGATAAAGGAAACTCCAAGCCTTAGAATCAAATGTTTATGTTTCTCAGCCAAAGAAACATATGCACTGAGGTTCAGTGACGTCACCATAACATGTAGGTCTAAGAAAGTTGGCTGAAGGGGAAGTGGGAGCTGGGTGTGGAATTGAAGAGTGCGTTGTTGTGGAACATGTTGAGCACTAATTAATAGCACCTGCTCTGCGTCAAGTATTATGCTGTATTCGTTTATGTATTTCTTTTTTTCTTACATTTTTTTTTAATTCATACCATTGGTAGTACATTATGCTTATGTTTCCTGGGGAGATATCTCTTTTACATTACAGCGGCAATCTTCTATAGTAAAATTATTAACTTAAGTCTAATCCAAAAATGGGCATTTGAGATTACAAATAAATATATGAAAAAATGAATAACAACATTGGTTTATTGTGGGATGCAAATTAACATAACACTGGGATTCCATCTTACCCCAGAAAGAATTAACCAATAACAAATTCTGGAGGGGCTATGATGAAAAGGAGCCCTTCTCCACTGTTGATGGCAGTGTAGACTGGTGCAATCACTGTGGAAATCAGTTTGGAGATTCCTCAACAAACTAGGATTAGAGATGCCAATTGACCCAGCAATCCCCATTCTGGGTATCTTCTCCGAAGAATTAAAAACATCATACCACAGCTGTATGTGTGCCCACGTGTGCATAACATCACAACTTCTGAAAACTAAATCTTGCAAACAACCCAAATACCCATCCACCAAAGAATGGATAAAAAAGATGTGATCTTTTTATAAAATGGAGTACTACTCAGCCATAAAGAAAGACAAACTTAAGACTTTCATAGGTAAATGGATACAATATGAGACCATACTCGTAAGTGAAATAAATCAGATGCACATGTGTAAACATCATATTATCTTCCTCATGTGACAAACTGAAAGAGTAAATAAGGTCTAAAATAGATATTTTGAAATAGGAAACAATTCTTTAAAATGAACTAGGGGAAAAAGGAAAGGAAGAAAGGGAAAATAAAAAAATACAAGATAGTTAAACTATTTTCTCTTAGTTCATTGAAAAGAAAGGTTTGTGATGATATTACTTGGAGAGTTTGTTATGCTCGTATCTTGTATTCTGAGTAACGACTTTAAAGGTAACAATACCAAATCTATTAACTATTGTTATTTTCCTATTATTTTGTTATGAAATTTTATATTTTTTCCACAAAATAAAATGTTATTAAAAAAAAAGAAATGAAGCAGCTTTCTAAGGACTTATAAGCATTATATCAGAGATTTAAACCACAACTTCCAACTATAAATAAGGTCTCCTGTATCTTACTGATTTGATAGACAGTGGCATTCCAAGTTTTGTATTTGTTTGAAGTAGAATCTGGGATTGATTGTTAGGAAGAGTAGTTAAGATGTTTTGGTTAACAAGAGTAGAACTTCCTTGCTGGAAACAATGAAATATATGAAGAATATCATGTTTATAAAAAAGTTATAAATGTTCAATTTAAATATAATATTCAGAGCAATTTTGTTTCATATAAACAGATTATTATAATACTAAAGTAAAAGGAACAAAGGAAGGGAGGAGAAGGAAAGAGGGGAGGAGAAGGAAAGAGGAGGGGAGAAAAGGAATGAGCATAATGCATAGTGAGGTTCTAATCAGCTAAAGAAGCTGAAGAGTACGTATTGTGTCAGGAACTAGGTCTGTGCAGTTCGATGAGGACAAATGTGACTCTTCCTCAAACATCTCTGTTTCTTCATATTTTCTACAGGAAATCTGCAAGGATGTTATAATTCCAAAAATCAGTTTACCTAAAAAGAAATACGTTGCGTGAGAACCAGGCAATTCACTTATTGTAAACATTGCTAAATTTTAATCTTTAGAATAACAGTTGAATGTAATGTACAAAAGATAAAGTATTGCACTATATTAGAGTGTAAATGTTTTACTGTTGTGTCAGTACATTTTCTTTTGATGCACATTAGTTATTCATAATAATGTGCACATGCAAACAACAAGCTTCAAACAATTTACTGGGTTGCTCCTCCAGTAATCCCCTTGCCCTTCTCTGCTCTCTGTCCTCTTCTCTAATAGTTTCTCTTCTACTCTCCTGTTCTCTCTCTGCCTCTGCCTCTGCCCCCCCAAAAGAGAAAATATGTAATACTTCTTTCTGAGTCAGGCTTATTTCACTTAATATAATGTCAGTGCACTATTTTCACAATTTCCTAATGAAAATTTTAAAAACAAATTAACATTCTTTATGATTTTGCTAAATTCTTCAGGACATTAAACTTTTAAAATATTACCATATTCAATGGATAGTTTCATGTAGTTTTTTTTTTTCAAAATTTACTGTTTGTAAAGTTAGCAGAGTTATTTAACTGATTGTGCTACCAGAATTTAAGAAGAATATACATGCTTGTCTTTTGCTAATGTGAAATTTATTTCTGGTCAAGTTATAACTCGGTAATTTATACTGGCTTGTAGAATTTCCTGTATAGTATAAGAATGACAGTAAATTTCACTGTATTTGTATCTGTTTCTGTTTTTTTTAATTTCACAAAAAGAAATTTTGAGTTGCATGTAGTAACCTTAAGGTACTGCCTTAAGGTTTTTACTAACTTATCTGTTACAAATCAGTTTCATTTATTGGGGTCTGTTTTCCACTGATGATGCTTTTTTAGGAATCAGTGGCATAAGTGGCATTTATTTTGTGTGGTTTCTCCAACACTGTCTGACAAGTGGGTAGTTTATTTTTCTTTGAAGTTATTCTAGTTGTTGCAAGCCAATCATTAAAATTTTTCAGTCTTCTACTATATTTCTAAAGCTAAATTCATTAATCTATTTTAACTGCATTGACGAATTTATTTCAAACAAGATTATACCAAGGTTTTAAAGCCTCTGTATTCTTTGTTTTCAAACAGAATGCTTTACAATCAATTTAATTTTAAAGATATGTTACTGACCACTTCATTGACTTTTATTTGTGTAGTATCTTATGAGTCCTCCCAGATTATTTTTTTTCTTTATTGAGCATCTCTGACACTATTTTGAAGGCTTTAAATTAATAAGTTTTCCTGGAGTCAGAGATGTAGTTCAGTGGCACAGTGCCTGCCGACAAGCACAAGGTCCTGAGTTTGATTCCCAGTACAAAAATAAATAAATAAATAAATAAATAAGTTTGCCTTTAGCTTTTCTTCCTGTCTTTACAGTTACTAACTCATACTACATGCAGAAGTTGCTTTGGTATTTATTTATGTCCAAACACAGTTACATGGATTTCTAGAAAATCTTACCAGAGTTATAAAATGGAAAACATTTACCGATGATAAGATCATGGAATCCCATACTAATAATGAAACTATATTATATTATTTCCTGTTAGTAATGTTTTTCTCACTTTAGAAAAGCTCAACATAACTTTCATATTGACATATTATCCAGAATCATTGATAACCTTATAATAATAATAATTTTATGACCTAGTTTAAATTTACTTATCCTACCTTAACAATTTATAAATACATCCAGTTTAAAACTAGCCAACTTCATCAGATAACATTTATAACCATTCAAAGACCACACAAAACTTTTCATGATAATTAGTTTATGTTAACAATGTCTGCAATTTTAGGACTCAGAGATCATCAGCCAAATCATTATTTTCAAAGCCATCAAACTGAAGTTTAACTATGCTCCCTGCATTGAATTTCTGTCTGTATTTTAACAATATCTAGGCTCTGATTTTCACTTTCAGCTTCCTGTAGATGAGAAAAGTTTCAGGTGGTGTCTTGAAAATTCATTATAAATGTTCTGAGAATAAATTCCTAAAAACAACTGTAAAAATAGTTTTATAATGCAATTTGCATAGTTTGCACAATGGGTCCATGACATTCATCAAGTGAAAAAAAAGATGTATAAGTTTTAATACTGGTTGAAATAAGGGAGGAAAAGAAAGATTCAAATAGAGAATGATAGTGACTAAATATAGCTTCCCTGTTTTGGATATTTCTGGTGAGGTTGAAAGTTCAAACTTTCTATAAGCAATTGAAGTAAAATGACCTTTTAAGTTTCGAGTTTTCTTTTTTTATATTGAATACTGAAGATACATTTGATTTCTCTTTGGAAAGCTTGATAAAAGCTTTGAAGAAAGAAAGAAAAAAAAGAATACCATGCACAATCCAAAATTAAGTATATCAAGCACAGTGATGGCTAGAGTCTAACATAATCTCCCTGTTAATTTGAGTGACAGCATAGTTTTCCAAGTAGGAGATGACATTGACAATGACAACAACAAAAATAAAAAGAAATGTCTTATTAAATTTATTGTATTAAGAACAAGTGTCTTATTAAACTTACCATATTTGTAATTAGATGACATTTAAAATTGGAGAAAATCCATACTCTTTCCTCTTTGAACTGTTTTCACATTAGATTACTGTCTTTAAAGAAATAAATACTCTGAGAGTGTTGGAAACTCCCTTCCCTCCAGATTTTCTGATTAATTTGAGAGCTGGTGTGCTTTTTCAGGTCTACAGTTTGGCAACAATCCTAGATCTAAACATTTTGAATTGTTTCATTACTTTATACATGAATACTATAAGCTGTCTATAAACAGTTTACCTATTTAATAAGACCTTAAACTGTAGTGAGCTGTTTCTCAATTATTCTACCGTCATATTTTATTCATTTATTTTTGTTGTTCTTCTGTTGTTTGGGTAATATTTTTTTTAATTTGCCTTAAGTACAATGTGATTTTTACTACTCAGGTAACAAAACAGTTGGTCTTATGGAGCTTAAGCATTTATTTTGGAATTTTAATTTGAAGAATTTGATAATTTTGAATATCTGTAAATATCATTTAAATTAGTTTTTCTAGGGAGACTACTTAATCTATACCCAATTATTGTGGCTTTTGCAATCATATTTAACCTTTTAGAAGACAATTCTGTTCTATATATTGTAAATGTTTGGTGCCAATTTTTTTTAATGTGAGATTCAAGTGAAATATTTACCTCTACTCCAAGTCCCATAAGTGTATTTTATGATTTCAAGAATCAGGAAAGTAAAGGATAAAGAACATAAAAAGCATGCAACTTTTTAAGTGCTTAAAATATTATTTTCCCATTATTTGATTAAATAGTTCTCATTGAGATACTTTTAAAAACTTTCTACATAGAATACTTTGAAAATTTGTTTCATTGCTATGTTTATCTTTTTCTCCTTAAAATAAAAAAAAAAACAATAGCTGCTATGGGATATGTTATGTGTTTCTCTAAATTCTCCTCTTCTGATTTTTTCTTTCAGTTACTGGCTGACAAACAAAGTTCCCATCAAAAGACCCAGCACAGGTCTCCTCATGTACACACTTGCTACAAGATTCTGTGATGAAATTCACCTGTACGGATTCTGGCCATTCCCTAAGGATTTGAACGGAAAAGCTGTCAAATATCATTACTATGATAACTTAAAATATAGGTACTTTTCCAATGCAGGTCCTCACAGAATGCCATTAGAATTTAAAACATTAAATGTGCTACATAACAGAGGAGCCCTGAAACTGACAACAGGAAAGTGTATAAAGCAATAAAGCACATTTTAATACATGAAAACAGACTCAATATGCACTTCGTTTCTGAAGATGCTTCTGAAGATTTGACAACAGGATCCAAATCAGAGCTGGGTTTAAGCATTGACAAATTAACTGAGAGGCTGAAAAAAGTTCATGTGAAATCCACTACCAGCTGATGAAATACCTGCAAAGTGCTCTAAAAAAAGTAAATATTGTGACTTCAAGGGTCCTAGTAAGTGCCACTTCCACTAAGAATACAGTTTGAATGTATAATCAGTAGTGTTTACAAGATCCAACAATGCACTTCTCATTAATTAAAGAAGCAAATATGTTCATCATTGTCGGGCTGCCCCTGAAATGCCAAGCACATTGGAAGAGGAACCCAGGAACACAACGCAGCCATTGGGAAATCAAACCATCCTTGCCAGCAGAAAACACGATAGAAACATTTTGAGCAGTGAAATCCAGAAGAATAAACAACTCAAGCAAACGCCTTCAGTTGGGACTTTGGTCTGATCATGAATTTTACTTTTGTTTATTTTTGTCTTCTAGAATCTCTTTTGATTGGAGTATTGAGGGATGTGAAATCTTCTCTGAGATACATAAACAGAAAATACATATGAAATAAGGAAAATGTCAAGTGATAATCTCTAAGGTTTTATTATATTTTCTATAAATATCAATCACACAAAGATTTTTTTTAAAGTTTTCTTTTGCACAACTTTATAATTCAAGTTTATTTTCTAGCATTGCAAAAGGTACCAGCTATTCTGTACCCCTCAGTAATAATGAAACTTTCTAAAACAAAGAAATTTCACATCATCTGAGATGGTAAAATAAGCAGACAAAAATTGCACTTGCGGTACCAAAGATTATATCCATGTTTCTACACAACAAACCGTTCTCCTTTCATGAAAATAATGTTATTTACATGAATGTGTTATCATCTGACTAATGTAAAAGTTGTCTCTAAATATTATAAACTGTTCAAAATCTTGTTTTATTTAAAGGAGAACTTCTATACCTTTTAGATTTCATAATTTTGTGGGAGCGTTTTCCCTGTAGAATAAATGTTTGGTTGATATGGCTGACTTGTAGTTCTTAAGTATTCTTCCTGTTATTCAAATACAAAGATTGGCACGTTGTTTATATCATTACTAAATTTCTTAGTGCAGAAATAACATGACTAATACAGTGTTGTTTTCATAGCAGAGGTGATTAATTTTAAGTCAATTGCCAATGAAACTGTGTGTCAACAAATTGCACCTAAAGTATATCCAATTCCCTAATAGTATTCTATAGTTAAATTTAGTCACGTGTTTTTAAAAGAAAGTGAATCGATTCATAAAGTGATTTAAAACAGTTTAATATACAACAGTATTAGGCAGTTTTCTGGCAGCATACTGGGAGGTAATTCTGATGTAATCTGTTTCTTTAGAAAGCAGAAGCTGTGTTCTCACTTCTTCTTTGACCAGAAACAACTTAATATGCTTCTTGTTTCTTGGTGATGGCAATCTGAGAAAAGAAGAAATAGCAGGAGAAATACACGCGCTTTATTTCTTAGAGAAGGCATTCTGAAAAATAAGTAAAAAGCATATATATGAATATAGATGCATATTTATATTCATGTCATCATGGGAAGGGACATCCACCGTAGTACAGTTTTCACTATTTTTAATAATATATGGTATTATTTTTTAAAAATATTGTATGGTAGAACACAGAGATGCAGAAGACAATATTTGTGAACATTCATGTTTCTCTGAGAAAGCAAAGTGCAATGCACGTGGAAGATCCTCAGCTGAAAATGAACAGAAATTTACTGTACTTTTATCTTGAAGCTCTTATCTGTTGGAACTTTAAAAAGAAAGTTACATGATTTGAATGTAAAGTTGAATAGTCTGACTTACTTGACAAATAAAATACAGGTGGTTTATGGAATCTTTGGACTACGTGCACATAGTATGTTGTTGTAATCACCTTTAACTTGAATTCAACAACAATCAGAAAGCAAATTCTTACATATAAAATCCAACTTGACACTCACTCAAAGTATGTCTTTAAAGCAGCGGTAATGTACAAATACCTTGCCATTTTTACTGTGTTTCAACAAATGCATTTAAACCATCTTAAGGCCACAGCAAATCCATCTCAGCCCTTCAGTGTTCTGTACCCTCCAGGTTATCTGGTAGATGCATTGGGTAGTGCCTTTTCAGCTTCTTCATGTTGTTTTGTTATGCTACACTTTGCGTTTTCTAAATACTCGCCCAGTTCAGAAAGTGTTCAGCATAAAAAAAAAAAGGGCTTCAGTATTGACTGAGACTACTTTTGTTCATCTCAGGGAACTTTCGATACTCAAGAGTGAATTCAATTAAAGTTATTTAGTGTTAAAAGAAGACGAAGTCTACAGGACCATTTCATTCCCTGGTGTAAACTGTGCCATCTGCTCTCCACTCAGCATCGTCTGCAGCCTTCTTACAGAGATAGACATACTTCAAGGAGATCCTTGAAGACCAACATCAAGAAAGATAAACAGAATTGAGTTTTCACCAACAATGGGCATAAAGGATCATAACAAGATCCAATTAGAAATACATACTTGAAGTATTTTTTCTTTTGCAAATATCATATATTTACAGCTTTCATTTTTTAAAATTTCTTTTTCATGATTAACCCTGTACCTGGCAATGCTCAGGTACTGATTGTGAAACATTCCTGTCATTTACGTAACACAGTTGTCACTGTGCTGTTGATGTGAATAGGTGGTGGAATCATTGTTCTCCGGCCTGTTCAATAATGAAGTTGCTGAAATAAAAAACAAAATTCAGTAACAGGTTTTTCAGGGCAAATATAATGATTCAGCCCACAAGACTGAAGAAACTACTGTGGAAGGTTTTTGTTTTGTTTTGTTTTTGTTCTTTGTCTGTTTTGTTTTGTTTTTTCTGTCTGAAGAAGGTGCTGGTGGTTCCAACGTCTTCGTGTGTCGTAAATCATATGAACTGTGCACCAACTGTTAATGAGAGTTTCTACATATCTGCTTAGGGATGTGATCTATTGAAATAATGCTATCAGTAGTGCACATACCAACTAGTTTTAAAGCTACTACACAGGAAAAAAGGTAAAGAAAATAATCTATTTTCAATTGAGCCAGTTAGTCATAATGCACATAATGTGGTGTTTGGCTCATGAAAGGGTTGTGGTCGTGTGGTTTTTGTAAGGCCTGTCTATAACTGCAGAAGGGGCGTAAGAAGAGCTGTGTATAGTTAGTTGTTGTCTCTACCAGTTTGGAAGTTTCTCCATCATACATTTTCAATATGCCAATGTTTTAAAATTTGAGTGAGGATTATTGTTTGTATTTGATAAAAGAAAATCCAAATAAACTAGAAATAGATATTTTATTCTATATGTGCTATAGATATACCTATATAGTACAAATAGGCACGTCATGCATATACACAACGTTATATATGGATATCTGTGTGTGCATACACTGAGTCTGTAATGTTATACACTAGATTTGTGTTATGCTGATATTTTCAGGGTATGCACTCAAACTGCCCTGGAGATAAGACCACCTTAGAAGAAGGAAGTTCTTTTGAGACTTCTGTTAGAAATCTGCTTTAAGAGAGATCTACTTTATATCTGAATTTTGTGCTGTTCATACCTGAAGCTACAAAGAGGGACAGTATGTCCAAACCTTAAGGGAAAAAAGAAATGAAAAAGAAAAAGAAAAAAAAAAACTTTTCAAGTTGGCAATGTATTTGAATTGCAGTTTGCAGACTGGGGCTCCAGCCTTTGTGTTTCTCATTTAAGTAGCACCTTTTAATAAATACTGTTTCTGTGTGTAGGCAAAAGCACAAGTGTTTCCAGTGTATATAGTGAGAAGAAAATGAGTTTACAGAGATAGCACTGCTGCACAGGATAATAGCTACTGAATATTTCTTATACCATTTGTGAAATTAAAAGATGAGGTTTATTCTGTCTGGCTCATTCTGTTTAAAACTGTTTCCCTATTGTCTGTGTATAGCAATTGGGCATTCTTGTTTTATCATTTGTAAAATTGTAAAATAAATTGAATCCTTTTTTTAATCTCATCTCTTACATAGAAGTCTTTGATTTCACTTTATAGGTCAATAGTGGGCAATGATTTTAGAAAAGTTTCTAACAGCGTTTTCCCATCTCTCCTTTGCCCCACTCATTGACAGTGAGGCTAATTATTCATTTTAAAGAACGTGCAGTGCAACCAAACATGCACAACATAAGTGTTCCTATGATCACCAGACATAGAATTTAACAGTGTCTTTGAGTGCGGTACATTCAGTCCATGGTTCGGGAAATGAAGTTTTACACAAATGACGGTCTTTAATGGCCAATATCTACTCCCTCTGACTGAGAATATTGTCAGTTCAGCTCTATAGCTGAAGAGGTCAATGAATCCTTACAGAATATGGATTCTAGGGCTGACCTTTGACTTGTGGTTTTATGTGCAAATTGGTATACTTTGTGTTATTTTCTAGGAGATAATTTTGAAAGACCGCATATTTAAATCCTTTCCATATCTCTCTGTAACTTACACGTTTGTTTTTATACTGTATTATTTTCTGAAGAATGCTTTCATTCCAAGAGGTCACTTTCAGCATTTAGTGACTTTGAAATATTTTCTGTAGACTACAATGAATCACCAACAACGGCCAATGAACACAGATGTTATTTCTATCTATGTAACTGCCTTTTTATTTCAAAAACCACTGGAAATGGATTACTCCTATTGGAAAATAAACACATGTCATCATGCAGAATTGCACTTTTTATGATTTTATAGAAAAACGTTTGAAATTTTTGACATGAGTCTTGGTGACTTTGATTTATATATCTATCATGTCAGCTTCCTCTTATGTTAGAATCTTATTTTGTGTATCACAAAATTCATCACTTTATAGTCATTTGAAAGTTGAGGATCCTTTCCAAATATTTCTATTGAATTTGAGAGTTTCATTCATCTCCATTAGCAAATCTTTTAACTTTAAACATCTCTAGATGGGCAAACTTCTCATTCTGATAGATTTTTTTTCCTGCTTTCTGCTTAGGGACAGGAGGTATTAAACTTCAAATTATGGACAATTTCATGACCTCTTCCGTGTACTCCCATCATTGTGCACGAATTCATGAAAACCAGATAATCTTGTTTATAGGAAGAAAATTATCATTTGATGTATTCTTAAAAGATGAAAAGTTTCAATCGTTTGACTTCCTAAATTACTAGAGTTTCAATAATCTACTCATGTGAAATTCTTAGATTCCAATATAAATACTGACATTTAATTATTTACTTTGTTTCCAGACTGGTAATTCATGACTCCATCTCTAATGTAAAACTTTTCAAACACAAAATTGCAGCCGTCCCTGATGAACTCCACGGAGACATGTTCAGTAAATAACAACTCCATCGATCTCTTGAAAATTCAGAAAATACATTAACTGTAAAAGAACCATGATCTTGCTATAAACGGAGAAATTTCTATTGTATAAAAAGTTATAGCCTTTAAAATAACTTCTATTAGCTATGAAATTAACGTCTAAACATAATTTTTATAATGAAAATAAAAAAACATTTTTCATTGGCACAAACTGATACTTAGTTTTCCTATTTCCCCTCCAAGTAAATATTTTATGTTTTCAAATATTAAAAAAATTTAAACATGCATGTTTCTTTATTTTATGGAAATGATTTCTCCTTTGTACATATTTCACAGTTACATTTCTAAGAGCAGTCGTTCTGCTAAACAGCATTCCTTCTAGGAAAGACACACAAATCAGTTATGCCTAAGGCGTTTTTGGTGGCATGGGAGGGAATCCTTGCTGTGAGGTGCTATTTTGCATTCTCCAGAACAACTGGGATTATCATAGCACACTCCCTGCTGTGTGTCCAGCCCAGCTTCCGTAGCCCTGGCCTCCCAGCGCCACACAGATGGGCTAACTATGAGCACATCTGCCCGGGCTGCCACAATGTAAACACCCTCAGCTGTTGGCAGATGTTTTTTCAGGAAAGAGCACTACCGCTGGAGTCATTCTGCTTCGGCTGCTGTGTTAGTTAACCTCCGCGGCTGAGCATCAAGCCATCCTGTTAAAACAGATCATTTGTCGCTTAGGTATAGAGCAACGACAGGGTGAGTGAACACTCAACTGTTTGGTATTTACTGTACACATGTATGTAGAGACATTGCTAAAGTGTATCTTAAAAGGTCAAGAATTTAGTGAAGTAAAAATGAGATTTTTTTTTTTTTTACTTTGAAATCTTATTTTCTGAGCTCCTCCAAGATAATCGATAAAGTTTAGTGGGCAAAAACTATTCTTTCTGGTTTTCTGTAGTTATTGGTGTAATTCAAGTTAATGTTCTTGGGTAATGTTCTGGTAACTCAGGTACATCCATAGTTTTCAGTCCTGTTTTTTTTTTTTTTTTTTATCAGAAGATGCTAAGCATTTGTTTATGCATTTTCATTGAATTATCAGGCCTTAACAGCATGAGTTTGTTACAAAAATTTATTAACTAAATTGATGAACATGTAGTTGCAAAACTTGATGGCCCGTAACATTTTAAATTATTGCATCTTAGCCAGGTGTAGTGACGTACACCTGTAATCCCAGCACTTGAGAGACTGAGGGAGGAGGATTGCTAGGAGTTCCAGGCCAGCCTGGGCTACAGAGTGATTTCAGGGCTAAACTATGTGGTCAGAAACTGTCTCAAAAAAATTATCAGGGGCAGGGAGTATAGCTTAGCGGCATGGCGCCTGCCTAGCAAGGGTGAGTCCTTAGTTGGACTCCCCGTTCTGATAAAAGAAATTATCACATAAAATCCTTATACTTACTCAACACTTCAAAAGTGATGCTACCTATTAGTTACTCTCCTACACGCGAGGAATTCCTTTCTACATGTGTGTGTTTGTCAGAAATTAAAGAATAGACATAGAGCAAAAATCTTCATTTGGTGACAAGACTTTTATGTGTCCAGAGAATTAGGGGAACACAGAAGGCTGGTGGGTGGAGTCATAAATCCTGGCCTAGAGAAAAAGAAAGCTTCTTCTGACCAGTGGCTGCTGAAGTGTTATAAGACATGCTTAATTCTATGTGGTAACCACTTGGCACTGTTTGTTAATCGTGTACCTACCAGGAGCTATCACAGCTTAACCTGTGCGGCTTGACAATTGTTGAAATCATAAGCAAGGTAGAAATTCTGATCATCTATGAGCAGAGCAGTGGACTTGGCAGGCTCAGGTAATATTAACTCTGCTGGACTCTCATGACACTTTCTGTATGGACTGCACTTGTGCAGCCTCTGTTATTTTGAAATACGGTGAGCAAAGGACACAGGTCAAGTTGGGATTCCCTGGAGCTGGGTGGTAAAATCAAGACAAGCAATAGCTCAGCAATAGGGCACTATGTTATTAACACAGAAGACTCAACAGAAATAAGATATTTTACAAATTGTTTCTGTACAGTTTCAAAAATTTCTAGAAAATTGCAAAAATTTACCATCCCTGATTATTGCAAATTACAGCCCCTATCCTGCCCATATTACCCCAGATTTATTGTTGAATTGTATGTTTAAATAAAACCAAAGCCTAACCTAAACCAACCACCAAAATAGAATGAGAACTGGAGATCAAACTCAGGCCCTTCACAATGGTTATGTCTCCAGCCTCTTTTATGATTTTTTAAATTTCATTTTGAGGTGGGATCTCCTATGTTCCTTATGTTCCTAAATTGGCTGGGTTGCCATCCTTCTGCCTCAGCCTCCCAAAGTCCAGGCATTAAAGTTGCTTACTGTAACATCTAACTTGTAACTAAATACTTCTGAAATTAACAGTTATGCAGTATTTTTCTGTTCCAAATATGACTGTCTTTATTTACTTTGCATTTCCAGCTTGAAGGAATGCACTATAAAAGAAAATGTCTTGTGCTTAATTACAAGTGATGAATGCATTAAAGTGATTTATTTTAGTTGTTCTAATTGAGATTTCCAAATTTTCCATGAATTTAAGATTTACCTTAAGATCATTTTAAAATCTACAAATCTACAGTTCCACATGTCCAAATACTTAAGATCTATGCTATGAACTAGTATTTCTCATAGTCCCTCTGTCTGTAAATCATTCTAAGTTTATTTCTATTCATTATCCTCTTTCATCATTCATTCTGGACCATTCTCACTTCAAAGTATGAGTTTCTTAACTCAAACCATCACTCTAAAGAATCTATTATTTTGTAGCGTTTTGATTACCACGATTATCAACTTGACTTTTATAAGTGAAAGCACCAGAGGATACTGACTGACTTTTCTGTGTCCAGACATAGCCCTCCCTTCCTGCACTGTACATCATGAATTCCAACATTTTCTCATGGTACCTCCACCAACAGGATTATACCTTTCCTTGCCCATTTGCTCCTGCATGAGAAGTCCAAATTCTTAAGGCAGCAACCTTAGTTTCAAGTTTGGTGTGATTTATAATGTTCCTAGGGATGAATTTCCACCCTGTTAAAAACCAGGACACTGAATATGATAAAATTTGAACTTTTGGATCCAAGAAACAGCATTTTTCTCATTGGATTAACAGAAGTTAACCGAAGTAATGAGAAGATTGGCCAATGATACTCTTATTCCTTGCCTATAAGACTAGTAGTCTGGATCAGTACCATGTATTTTCCAGTTCTACATGAGGTCTTGATGGGCTCTGTCACTTTGCTAAGGAGCTAAGCAGCTGAGAGGTCACTTCATTGTATTAATTTAGTAATTTGTGGTAATGAAATGCATAGTAAGATGAGTGGGTCCCATGGAAATGCTAATGCACCCGTTGCCTCCTCTTGTTTGCTAGGAGATAGTTCATTGTCTGAGAAACTGTTTCCTAGTGATTTTGCAAGTGCCTGTATGGTAAGGTTGGAAAAAATGCTATGTCTGGGAAAGCAAATTCATACTCAGAATCAAACCAATTTTAAATTACTGACTCCTCCAGAGTTGAAGGCATTCACTAGACCTTCAGCTTGTTTCATCTCAGTATACCTTCAACTTGTTCAGTGTTAGGTGGTACCATATTGAGTGGGTATGTTTTGTTACTGTCATTGACAATTTGCTTGTTTGGCAGTGACAATAGCTATTCAGTCTAGTGAGAGGCAGCCAGCTCTATGGTGTCCCCCATAGTCACACCCCTGCCATCCTAGACAACCTGTTCTTAGACCGACTACATGAACACTGTTGCAGCTAAGAAGCAAGTGGCTGATGTGAGCAGGATAAACCATGGTGGGTCACATTTGTGGTAAGTGGGGCTCTGCAAGATACTACTATCAGCCAAACAATGATCTACAAATGATGTGTTTTCTCCCTTATCCACTGCATAAAATACCCTGGACTTGCTTATTTTTTTCACCTATGTTTGCATGCTAAAATCCCAATTCAACTAGTAACAATCACTTGCCACTTTGATATGAAGTGAATGACCAAGAATGTAACTGCTAACTATATTCGTGGTTAAGATTCACCCCACCAATATCCCACAGAACAATGCCAAAATAGGGGATAATTACATCAGAGTACATTTTTGGTTCACATTACCTACTGAGTGGATGCACTGGAGAACCAAGCCTGTTTTGTTTTCTTTTTAATTTATTACTTGCTCCTACTCTGTAGAAGGGAAGAGATATGAACTGAGGGTAAACAGTGTTTCAATTAAAGCAGCTGAGATGGGATTCTGGGTCACAATTTGTATAGCATATGTTGTATATAGCCTTGATCAGATTGAACTTAGTATAGTGTGACTGAGTCAGCCTAATATTTACATGCTAAAATCCAAATGCACCTGGCTAAAGGATCAGAAACTCAATGCACTTGGAGGTAAAGGGAACAAGTGTGACAGTGATGAGGCTTTAAATTAGAGAGTGACAAAATGGGTGATACAGTGAGGAACAATCTGCCATGGACTGACTGGTCATGAACATAATTTTACTGGAAAACCTAGCTAAGATTTTTGGTAAGAAAATGAGTACTCTCCATTAATAAGAGCACTTTTGCTGAGATGTTGGAGATTAAACACTATTGAACAAAGATGGAATCAGATTCTTTAGCCAATAGTTTAATGCTGAAATTTAGATGTGATGCTGGTTTGGTCACAGTAACCATGGGGACATGTGGTCTGATGTCAGGGGAATGCTCTTAGAATGAAATAGCCAGCTGTATTGGATGGCAAATTAAATGTCAATATGAGGGAAGAAACGTATCAAGAATTCTGCTTCAAGCATGGTCTGGTAGAGCATACATTTAATTCCAGCCCTCAGGAGGCTGAGGCAGGATGAGTTTGAAGCCAGCTTGAGTCACATAAGTGAGTTTAAGGCCAGCCTGCACTATGTAGTGAGATCATGTCTCAAAAATAAATAAATAATTAAATAGATAAGAAAGAGAGAAAGAAAAGAGAAAAAGAAAGAAAGGAGAAAGAGAATGAAAGAAAGAAAAGAAAGAGGAAAGAGAAAACAAAGAAAGAAAGAAAAAAAAAGAAAGGAAGAAAGAAAGATAAAGAAAGAAAGAGAAGAAAGAAAGAAAGAAAGAAAGAGAAAGAAAGAAAGAAAGAAAGAAAGAAAGAAAGAAAGAGAAAGAAACATCAGTTACTGACTGAGGCGACACCATGAGGATTTAGCCACATGGAGTCAATCTGAGACGATTATGATGACCTCTGGAAGTTCTAGAACTTCTGTCCCATTCCATGGCTGGCACGCCATCCCCACAGCAAGGTTAAATTAAAAGAAAGAAAGAAAGAAAGAAAGAAAGAAAGAAAGAAAGAAAGAAAGAAAGAAAGAGGCAAGGAAGGAAGGAAGGAAGGAAGGAAGAAAGAAGAAAGAAAGAAAGAAAGAAAGAAAGAAAGAAAGAAAGAAAGAAAGAAAGAAAGAAAGACTTCAGATTTAGTATAGGGCGCATGTATTAAGTTATCATGGCAAAAGTTGGAAATCTGAGTCTGAAATTTGGGTGATAAGGAAAAGTGATTAATTAGTACTGTGGAGGTCAAGACATGTGGCATGCTAGCTTTATTATACAGACTTCAATAATCAGTCTTTCAGGGTTTACATCAGTAGAGGACAACTCCCTTAATCAAGATCACCCCAACATCAAAGCTTCACGCATCAGTTACTGACTGAGGCAAGACCATGAGGATTTAGTCACATGGAGTCAATCTGAGATGATTATGATGACCTCTGGAAGTTCTAGAACTTCTGTCCCATTCCATGGCTAGCACGCCATCCCCACAGCAAGCTTAAATTAAAACAACTGGAGCTTGATTTTGCTTTCCACCAAAACATCCTTTCCCATTATAAATTCATAACTACTAGTTCCTAACAAATACCTAGTTTACAAAATTCCATTGCAGTATTTGCTATGAGAGAACTCAACCTGGAAAAGATGGTCCTGGAGGTGGTAGAGAAATCAGCTATAAGATGCCATCTAGTTAGAAATGAATTCATTGTATCAGTTTTAGTAGATTGAACATAAATATCTGCTGGCATACATTTGTGTCCAGCTATTGTAAATCTTGCCTCTGAATTCTTATGGTATACTGGTGCCATATAACAGAATATGAGAAACAACAATTATAAATACCATGGGAGGCAATGGTATTTTTATGCAACCTAATCAATGCCCTACAAAAAAGATAATAAGAAGTCACCACCAGTTAATAGACAATCAGAAAAAGTTAGCAGTGATAAAAGACTCTCTACAAGCCCAAACCTATGTATTCTTCTTCTGCACTGAGAAGACAAAGAAATCTGAGGGACCCAGGTTCCTAATCATCATAGTAGCAGAGCATCCCAGATCCAAAGAAGTTCAAACTTCCAATCAAAATAATTCATTTTTTCAAATCAAGGTCTTGAATGGAAAAGTTTGAGGTCTGACACACAGGCTGAGTCTAGAAATAACTGAATGTATTTTCCTGAAATACATTTGTTGTGGTAGATAGCAACATAGGGCTAGTGACTGCTGAGTTGGGCAGCGCAGCTCAAAAGCTTCCTGCTTTGGGGCTGGGGATTTAGCTCAGCGGCATAAGCTCCTGCCTTGCAAGCAGGCAGTCGTGAGTTCGATCCCTGGTACCGATTAAAAAAAAAAAATCTTCCTGCTTTGACAAACTGTGCGTGTGTGCACAAGTGTGTGGGTACACTCTTGTCCATGGTCAGCTTATTTCCATGAGGCTGGAACTTCAGTTTACGTAGCAAAAGTTCAGGTATTATGCCTCGTTCATTTATCTACTGTGAAAACTAACTTTCATGCCATCATAAAGTCTGACACTTTTATGCCGACATAAAGTCTGCGGAGAATAGTAATGAACAGAAAATAATTTTACTGGTGAGAAAAATTTTGTGATCTGATGATGGGACAATACAGTGAAAATGGTGCCTATTTAACAAGTGATGTTTATAAAAACAGCACACAGAAATATAAATGGGAATGGCAGGAGCAGAGGGCATTGGAAGTAAAAGGAATTAAGATGTGGTATGTTTTCTCCACTTCTGTGAAAAATGCTGTTAGTATTTTAATTAGATTGCACTAAGCCTCTCTTCTATACCAGTTGTGGAAATATGGTCATTTAAACTACACTGGTTCTACCTATCCAAGAACAGGGGATATATTTCCATTTTCTGATTTCCTCTTTGATCTCTTTTCCAGAATACTATAGGTTCTTTGTAGAAGTCTTTCACTTTCTTAGTTAGGTTAACATCTAAGAATTTAATTTTTCTTGATGCTATTATGAATATCAGTTGTTCCTAATTTATTTCTCTATGAATTCATTTTTGGTATATAGAAAGACACTGATTTTTGTCTGTTTACGTTGTATTCTGCTACAGTGCTGAATTGCGTTCTTAATTCTAGGAGTTTAATAACTGTAACTTTAATTCTAGGAGTTTCTTAGTAGACTTTTTTTGGGGTCTTCTCTGTGAAGACTCTCACGCAAACCTAAATATCACATATATTTTCTTATATGATAAATCCAAAATATAAATAAAGAGCCAAATAAAAGGTAGATAATAGGAGATATACCAAGGAGATAGATCTTTCTCAAATGGGATTGACATCAAGAGGGGGGGAGGACAGGAAGGGAAGGGAAAAGAATAAATTAGAATGCATCATGCAGTTATACCAATGCATCACAAGGAAAGTAATTATTAAGTATTGCAAATATGTACTAATACAAAATGAAAACATCAGAAAAGATGTGATATGTATATGTATAAACTCCCCACAATGAATGTATTCATTATATGTTAAAACACATACCAATAACAAATTTAAAAATGTATTCATAATAAGAAGAGAAACCTCATTTTTTTTCATGATTTTACCATGTTCAACTATTAACTGATAATGTGATTTATTTTGCAAGGTTTTAAATTCACTAAAAGTGGGATCATTATCATTTTTCCCCTGAATTTTTCTGTTAGCATGATATTTGTGAGCCATTTTGGTAATGTTGTATGTCTCACCATTTGATGATTTTTTTCTATTATTTAATATTCTCTGAATGAATATAAATTTTAAAATCTTAAGCTGGGTAAAGTGGTACAGGCCTGTAATCTCAGCATTCAGGAAACTGAGTCGGCAGTATCATGACTTCAGGTCTATCCTGGACCACAAGAAAGACCCTGTCTTAAATACTCTGCCGAAGCATTCAAATAAAAGAATTAGAGAAAAGCTGTTTCCAGCTTTCCAGACACAAAGCCAATTTCTCAGCAGGTATCGGGATGCACTCCATGTGCACACCTGTATGTCTCAAATCAAAAAGTTCCGTTAATTACAGAGTGGTCCTCTAGGTAACACTGTCCTTCATCACAAACATTTAAATCTGTTTTCTCCAAAGCAAGCAGATTATGTCAAGGAGAGAATGCATGTGGGGTGACAAGGGCCCTGACTATTAAATGATAGCTATTACAAGTCTAAATGTGGACTTTTGTTACTCTTTGCTCATCAGCCCTTCAAAACTTCTCTGTTTGTCTCTCTCATTGAGTTTCTTGGTGCTTCAACTCTATTAGATGTAAAGAGAAAAGATTACTTTTCTGTACTCGTCACTAGGTTTATGGCTGAGACCTTTACAGCAAAAGGCAGATGTATTAGTCTCTTTCCCGTTGCTGATACCATGTGTCAATTTGAGAAGTTTAAAAGTTCAACTAAGTGACTCAACAGGGGCCAGGGTCCTCACTTTGTAAATATCCTCATCCTGTGCAAAATGAGGGCAAGGTGATGATATGGGTCCCATACCTGCCTTATGTAGGGGGCTGGAGGTAGCCTGCTTACAATATAAGGGAGGAAAAGAGAGGATTGTTCTCCCTCTTTTTGCTGTTAGTGATTTTCTGTTTTCCACTGCCATGAACCGTGGTCCTCAGCCACGCCACCCTGCCTTGGAGCCGGCCAATTATGGACTGAACCCTCCACGTGAACTAAATAAACCTTTCCTCCTTTAACTTTAGGTGTCAGGTCTTTTGTGTCACTCATGAGAGGAAAGTAATTAAGTCACTGCTCAACATACTCAACTGGAAGTAGGAGAGGTCGATTTTAGTTCCCAGTCTTAGAGGCCTCAGTTCATGCAGGATTGGTGGGCCCTAAGCCAGAAAAGGCATGGTAGAGGAGTAAGGTGAAAAAAGTTGCTCATCCCCAGACAGCCAGGAATCAGAGTGAGAGAAGAGGCTCCAGGGACAGGAACAGAACTGTCCAGGTCACGCCCTCAGTGACCCACATCTGTGAAGAGTCCCCATCACTTGACCTCACGTGAGCTGCTGAACTCATCCGTGGGTGAATCCTCTGATGTGTACAGCGACCACATGATCCAGTCACCCCACACGTAAGAGTCTTTGGGGGATGCTTTTATTCATGCCATGGAATTCTGTCCCTGTCCCTCAAAATGTCCATCTCATTATGTAAAACACATTTAGTTCATCTCTGAAGAGTTGTCATAGTCAACAGTTCTGACGTTCCTGAAATGTCCAATTAGATTCTGCTGTAAGAGTCAAGGCAAACTGCAAAAAAGAAACCCCTTGACAAAAGGAAAGAAGGAAAGAGATTCGGATGCAATGCCAGGCCTCTGGCTTTGCTGGTTTCACCCTATGTGAGCTATGTCTTAGGCTGGCTATAATTACTGTCTGTAGTTTCTGCCAGCAGACCTTCCACATTCCTGGCATCTTGAATATCCTCAGTTCTCCACTAGACCTTGGGTTTTCATTACCCCAGTTTCATGTACTTCCCTCTCAGGAACATGCTGCCTGACCTTCTAGGGCTTCTTCTGAAATCCAGTGTAAACCGCTATATGGATGGAAAACCAGCACCATGTAGACAATGCCAAATTCTGCCACCAGTAGAAGCAATACCCAGACTCCTCTGAACCATGGCTGCACTGATGTCTGAGAGTGTGAATGGCTGAATTCCTGCATATTCTTTCACAGATGATTCTGAATGAAATAAGTTCCCTGACTCTCTCTTCTTAAAGCAAATTATCACAAAGCTGTTTACCCTTGTATATCCTCTATCCCAAGAACATTGATTCTGGTCAATTCCTGAGAGGCCTTCACTTCATCTTTCCTATTATCCTAATGGTAAGTATTCAGCTGCTTCTTAATGCTACTCCTTTTCAGCAGCCATGCCCCAATTTGTTCCAACTTTCAAGTGTTTCCTTTCTGGCAAAATTATAGATGTTTTATATCCTTTGGTCTGCTTTTTGTTCCAGATTTTCACTGTAGATCTGTCTAAAAGCAATCATAAATACTCATGCTGCAGCTTGAATGTTGGGATGCCTTGACATTTCTTCCACCTAATCAGTTAGTATGCCACCCTTAATTTCAGTTTACTGCAAAGTCTCAAGACATCGACAAGATGCAAACAAATTTTCCATGACAAACGTGGCCCTTAGTCCAACAGCTAATGAAATCCTTATTCGTTAATGAAATTTCCTGAGATTGGAAATTTTCACATGCTCTCAGGGCTCTGGTCTCTTGGGCCCTGACCAGAATCACCTATCAAGCTTTTTTGCAACATTTAGGACTTCTGTAATCTCCATCTCCAAAATTTTCCAAATTCCTGTCACAGAACTTTTCCAGTGTCCTCTAATCTTTATGGTCAGATGCAGTCAGTAACGACCCCACTTTTCTGTAATCAGTTTCTTATGTTCAAAATCACTTTCTTGTCACAGAGAAAAAATACTCAACCTTGACAGCCTGCAGGAGATGCAGCTGATTTTGGCTCATTGTTTCAGAAATCTCATTCCACTCACAGTTGACAGCTCCAAGGAAGAAGCAGCAATGAGGAAGAACATGGGAAAAGCTGTTCACCCAATAACAACCAGGAATTGGACAGATGGGAGGGTCAGGGAGGAAAACAGCCTTGGTAGTTCATTCCCCGTGACCCATCTCTAACCAAATCCTTCCATCTAACAGTGCGTGAACCATTGAGCTCATCAGTACATGAACCACTGGTGAATTTCATTCCCCACGATCTAAACACCTTGACAACACGTGAAAATTTGGGAGGATGTTTTAAATATAAACAATAATGACAGATTAATCAGAGATAATTCACATTCATTTATTTAAATTTTACAATGTATGGAAGCAAAAAAAAAAACCCAGGGAAACCTTGTATATTTTTATGCTTATGATGATTAAGTGCTGTCAATTACGAGACAATACAATTAGAAGAGGGTACAGTTTAGTACAATAAACTATTGAAACTTAACACACCCTAATTATTTACATTCTTCTCCATGACACTGCATTTTCAGAAATAAGGACACTCCTTTCATCTGAGCACAGGGAAAGTAACTCTTGAATAAAGAGCTTTTGACTTGCTTCCACGGAGAAAAGTGAAAGGAAGTCCCAGTAATCTCCCCAGGTTTCGTAGCCTGTTTCAAGGAAGATGTAGAGAAACATAAGAGTGACCTTTCTGCTTTGGCTGTTTTCTCAAATGTCAAGATGCTAAATGTTGAGATAGCATTCTCTGAACTTTGCCAGAACCAAATTGTATGTTTTAGCCATAGTACATTTTTCAAACTTTTAAATACACCATCTTTTTTTCTCTTTCTGGTCTTATTTCTTTCAGTTAAAATATCCTTCCTGGCAATCAATTTCCACAAAAATCTAACCTCAATTTACCATTTGGGTCTTAACTCAAACATTGCTCTATATTCTCCCTATAACAATACTATCCAAGCTTTATTATTATAACTTATTTAATTGTTTTTCTTCTTACAAGGTGTTGATAGCTTAGAGATGCAGATCGCATTGTATTAATGCAAATTGTTATGACTAGTGTTGCACACACTAGGTCCTCTACATATTTAGCTATACACAATAAACTCTCTTATACTTAGTAATGACTTACTATGTCTAACTGCCTGCAAATGACATGTTTTGATAATATGACTTCTCTGAAGTGAGAGTGCTCTTTAACACTGGTGATTAATTGAAGGTTTATTCTATTTTAATTTCACATAAAGTGAAAGAAAGAATGTCATTGGTTCTACAAAGAAATGGTAGTTGATGAAAGTACTTGAAATTTGAAAGATCTTTTGCCTACTATATTTGAAATTTAGCAACTAAGTGGTTATTAATCACCAATTAGTGCTGACCAGTTCCTTTATGTACCATCTATGTTCTTAAGACCAGTGCTCGACTATTTCTTTTATACAGTATTAGCTTGCTTGACTACAAACTGCTACAACTTAAAGTTTGACAAACAAGAGCAGAAACAATTCACCTAGAAATCTGAAAAATTATTAAAAATCAATAAAACTGACTAGACTAATGAGAGAGAGGGAGGGCAAGAAAGAGCAGGAAAAAGATCTTAAATTTATAAAATCATAAGTGGCAGTGGAGGCATTACAATAGATGACTGAGAAGTGAAAGAGATCCCCAGGGATTATTAAGAATAATTATATGCCAACAAATTTGATAACCTAGAGAAAAATACATAAATTCAGAAATAAAAACCATTTACAAATGTTGAATCAGTGAGAAGCAAGTAAACAAAACAATTTTTAAAGATTTAAGTAGTAATTTAAAAAGCTGTGCGCAAAGAAAAATCCAGTAACAGATATTTTTATAGCCAAGTTTTAACAAAATTTCAAGGAAAACTTCATACCAATATTTCTTATACATTTTTAAATAACAAAAAACCAAAAAATTAAAAAAAAAACAGGGCTGGAAGTCACTCTTTTTACATCACCTTAATATTAAACTAGAAATAATGCTATAATATGTGTGTGGGGGAGACCAATATCTTTGTAAACATTCATGTCAAAATCATCAATAAAATCTTAGTAAGTCAAATTTAACATCAAATAAAAAAGATTGTTTATTTTGAGGAAGTGAGATTTACATGTCAAATATCAGGCTGTGTCTTAGTTATTTTTCTTTTGTGGCTGAGCAAAATACCCAACACCCAAGGGTAAAGGAAGAAAGGGTTATTTGTCTCAGAGCTTGTAGAAGTTTTAGTCCATAATCAGCGGGCTTGAAGGCAGAGTGTCATGCGGCAGAGGCAACCCTTTATGTTGGTAGAAAACATCAAAAACAACCAGAGGAAAGGAAAGTAAGCCTCTTTCTGTTCTTGGTATTGTTTGCAGGCTACCCACTCTTGAGAGGTTGTAGTACCGACTCCCTTAATCCCAGCATTAGAGTGAATTAATCATAAATTCTAGATTCAACCACCTCCAAAAAGCCTGCCCCTCGAGAGCACATGAGGCTTGGGGACCATCCAGACACAAACGACAGCAGGCTGGTTTAATATATTCAAATCAGTTAGTGTGGTATATGACATTAACAGACTGAAAAACACAAGCCACATGACCCTTTCATTACACACAGACACACAGACATTCAACAACATATATGCTAGTCTGTCTGCTACTGCTTTGAGATGTCTGAGTTGAGGAATTTATAAAGAAAAGAGGCTTACATAGCTCAGGGTTTCCAAAGTGCAGGAAGCTGACCTCAGGGCTGCCTTCGCTCTGATGATGATTCACGTGGAAGGAATCCCAAGGGTAAGAGTGTGCTCAGAACCGATGACATTATCAGACAGGAAGCCAGAGAGGATGCAAGATCAACTCTGCTGTTTTACATCAGCCCACTTTTATGAAAGCTAACTCACTCAATGACATCAACATTCACGCTTTGCAAGGGAAGCACCTCCAATATATTAATCATTTTCTATTGAACACCAGTTATTAAAGCTTCTGACACTTGAGACCAAGCTTCCAGCATAGGAACCATATCCGGACTGTAGCAAAATTCCAGAGCTTCTAACTGTTTATGTGTATAAAAATGTCCTTAACATTATAGAAATCCTTATGAAAACTGCACATATAGTATCATAATTAACTGGAAGACAGTAGCAGCTCTTCATTTATTTACTTTTTTATTACTATGTATTTGAAGTAAAAAATGATTACACTTACTGTGGGGCATTGGTACATGTACAATACACAACTTACTTTTTTTCTGTCCCCAACCTCTTCCACCCCTACCTATTTCTTTGAATGCTTAGTGCCCTCTTATTTGTAAAAACTCTACTTTTTTTGTTTCAATTTTCTTTTTTTCCACCTCCTTTCTCTCCTCCCTCCCTCACAGGACAAGGACGAGCATACTTGCTCTTCCTATACAAAAGTAGTACTGGAAGCACCATCAAGAGCAAGTAGACAAGCAAAAGAATTAAAAACTTCTAAATCAGAAATGAAAATGTAAAATTGTTTTTATGTCTGATGTTGTCATGGTTTATGTTGGTGGCCCCCAGGCCTCATGTATTTGCATTGTGCATTTGTGATTGGTTCATTGGCTAGTGTTTGGAATGGTGGTGTCAGTGCTACACCCTCCTAGGGGGTGGAGCCAGGATGTGATGTAATGGCAGGAAGAAGGTGTGTCTCACTCTCTCTTGCAGGTTTGGCTTGCTGTTTGCAGCCGCCATGAACTGCGCCCTGCCATGCCACCCTGCCTTGGAGCCAACTGAGTATGGACTGAAACCTCCAAAAACTGTAAGAAATAAACCTTTCCTTTCCCAACTTTGGGCATCAGGTATTTTGTCTCAGCAACTAGTAAAAAGTAACTAAGACAGATGTCATGATCCTTTAAACAGAAGATCCCCAAGTCTCTAACCAAAAATTATTAGATCCAACAAATGAATTCAGTAGTTACCCAATAAAAAAATCAACACACAAAGCTCTATGGCCTATGTGTACACAAATAACTTAACCAAAGATGAGATCAAGAAAACAATTCCACTGAGGATATCTTTAAAAAGAAATATCTAGAGAAACACTCAGTCCAAGAGAAAGATCCATACACTGAAGCCTATACATAGTCCATGAGGCCGCTCACTAAGACGACTGATGAAACGCCGAACAGCATACAACTGCATTGAGAATTTCTTTCAAAAGCTACCTGCCCAAGCCCATTTTTAAGGCTTGCTTTTCCCTTTTCACATAGAATCCACTGATGGTAAGGCGATGTTAGACTAATACACATAAAATGTAAAGGCTTCCATTCTGATAAGTGAAACACTGTTTCACTAGCAGTGACACTGAGGTGCATCCCCAGATCAGGCTGTTAAGAAATCAGTGCATGTTAGCTCTGTCCTCTCCACCAGGTGATGGAGTAGTCATGATTTTCATGTATCTGTTCATTGAAAAGGAATTAGTGTCATGGAGTTTCTGGGAAAACATTAATCTGTTTCTATTTCTAATTAAGATTAATACTTGAACATACTAAGTCGATTTAGGCAAAAAATTACAGTCACTTTTGTCACAAAATTCTCACTGCTATATTTCCTCAATGTAATACTATTTTAGATATTTGAGAAAAACTGCCTAATAATAACCTTTCCTAAAATGTTATTCCCATGTTGTGCTTCTCACCTCTATTTCCTTTCTTTCCAACACCAGTGTGCATCCACATCTCTGCTGTGAACTTTGAAATTCATGCAAGGAAGAACTAAAGAAAAACAGAATGATAAAATTATTTCTCCACTGTTTCTCTGGTGTGAGAAAGCAAAAATGTAATAAGGACCAAAATGTAAGCAGATACTGTGAAACAGGAACAAAATGTTCAAATGGGAAGGGAAATTAGGGAGTGGAAAGCATGAGAGGAAAGAAAGGAAAAGAAAAAAGTGAGAAAAGAAGAATAAAATGGAAACAAAGCTTAGTAAATAAGGAGGGGAAGAGGGCTTGAATGGAGACGGAAATGAGAAAAAAATGAAGAATCAAGATTTATCATGTGCGGGTGCACATTCTCTATGATGATTGCAATCTGTTGGTCTATTCATCTATCAAATATACCAATAAACTTAATTATTAAAAAATTATGTCTCCACTGTTTTGTGTAATGAGACAAGAAGCATTTGGTTAAATTACTCTCCTTCTAAGCAGGTTTCTGAGCAATTGTTTCAGGTGTCCCTAGGCTAGAATGGCACCAGAAAGGAATTTTTAGGGCCACAGACTGAGGATTCCTGCTCTGAGGGGGCATTGCCTCGCACAGGTCCCAGGCAGTGGGATATCTGAGAGGTCGGTCTGTGATCCGAACTGGCCCAGTCTCATCTTCAGTTGACAGGACCACTGGAGCACCACGTAAGTACTGCAGCTGGCCTCGTGAACGTCTGGGTCAGCTTCCTGACAATGGCCTGAGAACTCACTACCTTCTGCTTCACACAGTGCCCCGGTCCTCTCTGCCCTTCGCTTTCTGGAAAAGCTGACACACACAGACTCTGACAATGGAGCCTTAAAAGAGGCCTGCTGACTCTGGTATCGCTTTCAAGTATGGTGCTTAAGAGCCTGTGTCCAAAATAATCACGGTAGATTCCTCCAGGATGGAACTGTAAGGTCAGCTCCACAGCGGAGATGCGGTAAGAGAACAGAATATTTGATTTTAAATCTCCTGGTGACTTTCATTAGAAGACTAACCTACTTCAATGCATTTGAACCTATATTTTTATAACACAGTAACAAAGTCACGGTGTGAAGGAAAAAAAAACCCTTTACCTACCATATTTTTTTACCTAACATTTTTCCTGACTGCTCATTGCAATCTATAAATACACTTAGGAAGTCAAAAGGCAATTGGAAAGTGTGTGGCACGTGGTAGCTTTGCATCCAGGTGAACTATTGTTCAATAGGGTTAGAAAACTCAAAATCTGACTCTCCCAAAGAGAGCTTCACATTTGTGCCTAAAAATATAGTCAACGCATTCTCCATTGGAGCCCCCTCATGTGAGGTAATGACAGGATCAAAGAACACATCGTGTGAAAACACTATGAGAAGCAGGATGTCACCTACCATGTCAAAGTCATACTTTTGTGTCCTTGAGAGTCTGAGAGGTCTCAGAAGAAAACCTCCTTTCAGTCAACTAATGCAGCTCAGAGCATAACACGTAGCTGTTTTTGAGGGTCAGTGATTGGGAAGATCATAAACATTAAATATTTTAATGTACGATAGTCTACCTTTGCACTGGAAAGGCCTTTTTAAGTTAGGAGATTTTATTCATTTGTCATCAGATTTTAAATTCTGACTTGATTAGCATCAAGCACAAGCAGAATTCCCTGCACAAACCCTCTGTGTAGGCAGGTTTGTGTCTCTTCTCCTCAGGCACCACATGTTCTCTCTAGAAATCGGTTTCATTTCTATGCTTTGAGGGTGGTCTTTTTATAACAAAATTTATAAAGGCAGATCTTTCTGCCTGATTCCTCCTCCTGATTTCAAGACTAAGCACTGGGCAAGTGCAATATGCACAAATCAAACCATTTCCCCGCTTTGGCCTTAGCAAATGCTATCATCATCTTCCCAGTTATTCAGCCCAAAATTGAGACTCATCTGGTTTTTTCAGTCACTATGAATGACTGAATAAAATTTATTTTAACTGTACTATCTTTGAATTGATAACTTTCTCTCCAAACATTTTGGTAATTTAATAGTTCATGATTATATAGTTTCTCACCAAAAAAAGAAAGAAAAAAGAAAACAAAACAAAGAGAAAGAAACTACAAGATGTTTTGTGCAGGTACTATTGGAGCCCTGGAATTTACTATTGCACAATCACACAGAGACAGATTTAAAGATAACACTGGTTATATCTATCTTTGCTTTTAATGTCTTCAACCACCTGACAAATTCAAGGCTCTCTAAACAGTTTTTTGCAAAATCTTGCTATATGGCCCCAAGTACTTTTCTTATTTCCGATTGTTCTGCTCTTCGGAAATTTGTCCCAAAGATTCTAAAATTTAGTTCCTAGACAAAGCCAACTCACATCTCTTTCTATGCTCCTGCCCATTGTTTTCCTTTGGCAAACTCTTCTTCGTTATTCAAGACTCACTTTTTCTCTGTCCTGGTAATGCCCTCCATCCCCTCCAGAAATGCATTGTAGAACTCTAGGCTGCTTTGGAATAAGACAGCAGATTGGAAATGGACAAAGACACTTTTTATCCAAATTTCATTCAAATCATACTCGCACACCATTCATTGTTTCAGATAATAAAAAATAATTTTTTTTCAGTTGCTGGAAGTTGACTCTGTCCTATATGTAATATTATTTAAACGCAATGCTTTATAGTCCTTAAAACGTGTATTAGCACTATCTCACTTTAGTGAAGATGAACCTGAGGCTATGTAGCAGTTGGTTGATTGTGTCAACTTGAGACATTTAGAAGCTTAACTAAATTAGTTTAGCAATTCTACACTTTAAGGTGTAGAAAACCCACTCTAGGGTGGCTCATCACCTGGATGATATAAAAAGGAAGGAGCAAAAACGGATGAGTTCCATTCTTCTGAGGAGCTCCAGTCTTTGCCTTTGGCTTGGATGTCACCTCCTGGCTTCCAGTGCAGACTCTTTGGTTTCTGCCTTGGGTCCTTCAGCCTTCTGGCATAGACTCTTTGGCCTTCCAGCATAGACCTTCATCCTTGTGTCGCAGACCCATCGTCCTGCTGGTGCAGATTTGCATGGGACACTGGACTGAACTCCAGACCTAGGGTTGAATCCTTTGGCCTTCAGTGTGCAGAAACCCACTGCAAGCTTCCTCATCTGACTCTTTCACTGATCATCATAAGCCAATCTTGTAATTTATTATACATTTGTATACCTGGTGTTATATACGTTTTCGTTAGTAAAACCTTGATTAATTCAGGCTACGTTACAGAAAACTGAAGCAAGAACTCAGAGTCAGCAAACACAACAGCTAGTATGTCAGCTGTATTCACAGTCCTCACTACAAAATAGTCCAAAGAGAAGGAAGAGCAGTGGAGATGACGCAGGAGTCAGGAGTCACTCAGGGAGGTAGTGTGATGGGAAGTCCAGAGTCTCTGGAAAGATGGAGGTGGCAGTGAAGAGGTATGTCAGCCCAGCCCTGGCTTTGGAGGGCTTCTGTGATGCCTCACCCCTCCCCCTTCCCCTTCCCGTCTTCAGGTGTGCTGGGATAGCTACTGGCTGTAAGAGTGAGGATTTCTTTTTCACAACAACTCAGCAATGTTCTAGAGGACCAGAGCCCTCACTTCTGAGGGACCCTGCTTGTGTGGTGGAAATCAGATTCCCAGTGGATACCATGGTGTCCACTCACCCTCACCTTGAATGAAGATTCAAGCATGGCTTCAACAACAGAATAAAGTGTGACAGGAGTGTGAAGTTGAGGACAACACGTGGTGGGAAGGATACCTCCAGAAACCTCCAGGGAAACACATTTCTCAAGCACACTGACCAATTTAATAACATGTATGGTGCAACCAAGTCATATTTCTGGTCTAGTCATTCAGTTCCTTGTAGACAGGCGGTCACTAGTGACAGACTAATAGCAAAGAGCTTTAGTATTTTGTTTTGTTTTGTTTTCTGTACTGGAAACTTGGGAAGTGAGGATAATCCAGTCATTAGGAGTTCACTGAATTTCCCTGGCAGATTCAAAATGCCAAAAGCAAAGTTAGGCATGGTGGCTCATGCCTGTAATCCCAGCACACAGGAAGCTGAGGCAGGAGGATCATTGCAAGTTTGAGATCAGCCTGGGTTATAAAGTGAGCTCAAGGCCAGCCTGAATTGCATAGTGAGACCCTGTCTCAAAAAGAAAAAAAATCCAAATTCATTAAATATTCTCGACTCATTTATATAACCCAGAGACTGACCTCTCTGTTCTCTGCAAGGAAGGCAGGCAGAATGGGTGAAGGAGGAGGTGCTTAGGTCATTCAGAATACCCAGCCGGTCACCTCATGTCCTTCCTAGGTTTCACAGAAGAGACTTTACTGAGCATTTTGAGCCACTGAACACATGTTCTATCACTCAAAAGAAAACCATGGCTATTTTCTTTTCACTGCTGATAAGTATTTATTTAGTTACTTCTGAACTGAGAATGTGAATCTCTCTGTACTGCGTATTGTTAAACATGCCATGAACTGTAAATGATATATTCATAGATTGGTAAAAAATTCACTGCCCTCTGAGTATTTTATAGGACTGTTTCCTTGAAAGAATTTGTTTATGCCTCCCAAAAATTAATTATATGATTAACAACTAAAATTATATTTTAGAGATTCCAATAGCTAAACTGAAGTTTCTATCTTCATGAAAGATATAAAGATAGATATTATTAGTGCTGGTAAAATTAAAATAGAGTGCATTCATAATTTGCTAATAATTATTGAGATCTGCCTCAGTGATAAGTTTTATGCTGCAGGCCACTATTAATTAAATCTGACAAGTCAGCGCCACATTATTGGGTCTTAGAGAAAAGCACTGGGGCAAGGATTTTCTTCCTCAAAAAGTTATTTTTTCAGATGGGGGTATAGAAGAATGGAAATACAAAATTAATGCAACAGGAGTAGCACTGGAGTCAAGAGACAAGGCTGTGATGTGCAGGAAATGGTGATGTAGACGGAGATGACCTTTGACTCACTTAAACCTGATTTCCAAACCTTGATTTGTTACTAGTTAGATAGGAGACTTCAGGAAAAATGTTTCCCTTTTGTGAGCCTTAGATTTCTCACCTGTGAATCAAGAACAATCGAAGCATATATAAAACTAATCAAAACTAACATAAATTGAAGGTTAGTGAGAATCATGGAAAAGTTTGAATAAAAAATAGGAGATACTGAGATTTTAAGAATATATCGAATTTCAGGTCAGTAAACATAAAAGAAATGAGGGCTCCTGTAGTTGCAATAAAGAAATCAAGGTGGAGAAAGAAAATTAGTTATTTAGAGATAGTAAGAAGTGCTTGGCAATATAAGGAAAGAACAATGCATCTTTGACTACATCAGCAGCAGTGCTTGGACTGCGTTCCCCGTGAAAAGAAGCAAGGTGCGCTCCTGTGTCTGTGGTTAGTAAAACAATGTGCTGAGTGATCTAATGCATTGAAAAAAAAGAACATCAGAAAAGGATCCAAATGGGACAGTGATGGGTGAAGAGCGCTGTATATAAGTTGAATTTCTATACATTTTTTACATTAACGTGAGACTTACGGATTTAGATAAATACACTGAATACACTGATCAGTGATAAGAACATAGAGAGGCAGTTGGTGTTCAGAAGAAAGCAGGTGCATCAAGGAAGAGACATTCTCAAAGCAAACGCAGTCAGAAAATACTGGAAGCCAGAAATAGCACATAGGGTGCATATATAGAGCTCATGGATATGGACCTAAAATTATAATTGGAAATCATCAGGGAAATCTGATGCCATTACATTTAGAAATCTTCAGCTTAGTTGTAAAATTTGAAGTTTTAGGAATATATGAAACATGTGCAGGAGAAACCATAGAAAGAGAGTGGGATTTTGTCTGAAGATGGTATTTGTGGAGCAGAAATGGGAAAAGAAACTAAAACAGGGAACAAAGAAGTCATGAGTCAGTAAGAGAAAGACTAAGCACAACCTGAAGAAGGAAGAGTGCTTTATAAGAGGGCCAGTGAATATTTTAGAAGTATTGGAGAGAAGCCAAAGAGAAGGGCTGGGATAGACCAGAAGAAATGGGCCATTATTTGAAGCCTGGGGACTGTGATGAAGGGTAGGGAGAGTTTGCCAGTGATGTGGAAAGTCAGTAGATATTTCTAAAATGTTTGCTGTTTTTTTTTTTTTGCAAATTCTGATCATCATTATTTGTTTGTCTCCTGACTGCATATAAGAATATTAGACAAGATTTTCTCTTTCTATTGCATACTATAATACATGCATAAAAGTATATTGCAAGAATGTAGGATATTAGTTGTAGATGTTAACAGTTCTTTGAATTAAAATAAGATTAGCATCTCCACCTCCATCTGGATATTCTTAGGCCAAGGAGATGTCAAATGGTCTGCTATATCTATTCCAGTGAATCAGAGGCCAAATGGCATATGATGTGGAATATCTTGCAATTTGCTTGAAATAAAATTTTCATGCTCTCTGCATTTTTCCACAGCTTATTTTTTAATAAATCACAGCAAATAATGATGTATTAAGTTAAATCATAGTTGAAGCTACTATATAAAGTACCACGGATTAGATGATTTTAAAAACAAACCTCGTTTCATACCATTGTGGAGTCCAAGATCAAAGCAGCAGGAGATTCAGCATCTGCTGGAAAACCCATTTAGAGAGAACTATCGTTTCCCTCACTTGAGAATCTCACTCGCCACCAGAGAACTTTCAGAACTTTTCTGTAAATGTATTAATCCCATTGATGAGATCCACATCTTCATAACCTCATTTCACCAAGTGACCCACCTAACACCATCATGGCACAGGCTAATGTTTCAACATAAGAATTTTTAGGATGACATGAACATTGGTTCCTTAGCAAGTGCAAATAATTGATTGTGAACTCATTGAAAGAATTATTCTGTCCCTTGAATTAATGCTGACATTAAAAGCCAGCAAAATAAAACCAAGTTCTTCTTTTTGTATTCTGGTATTGTATGACTCAGCAGCATATATTGTTTCCTTAAGCAACTCCTGTATGAGCCATAATTTACAAAATATGGGTTGTGCAAGATATTCGTATAATACATGCAACTATAGGAAAGAAAATAGTGATATGTTAAGCACAATTATGTCTCAATTCAAAAGGGCAGAATACTGTACTATAGGCAGGGTGGATTAATTATGTGTGTGTGTTTGTGCATGTGGTGGATTAAATATATATGTGTATATATTGGCTATATGCAGAGATGTTAAAACATATTTGAAGCCACAGGGTAGAGCCCATCAAAGCATACAATTGTGGTAGAAAAAGGCTTTTATTTCTTCACCAGACCATTGCATATTTGGGAAACACAAGAAAAGGAGAAGAGGAACCAGAGTGTGACTTCAACTAAAATGCAAAATAAGACCAAACTGTGTGACATATTTTCTTTTTACATGACATGAAAGAAATCATGTCACTTTAGTTGGCCTAATTTCTTCATCTTGGAGCCTATAATCAGATGTATTATCGCTTAATTGGGAAAAAATCAAAGTAATCAACCTCATCCCACTCTGGGAAGTTTTATAATTTTTAGAGGAATAAAGGTCAGTTTAAAAAGACTTTGCTTTGAATTTAGAGAATGCTTCAAGCATTCATCATAGTTATTTTAAATGTAATTTTTTAGTAAATATCGGACTTTCAACTTTCTTCACCTTTTGGCCTCTGCCTACAATGTCACTTGGGGTAATAGGGGACACAGACAGATGATTATACCAAAGAGGTATTTGGAACTGAGAACCTGTTCGTTGCTAGGAGAGACCAGCAATTCTCACAAGTTCTGTTTCTTGCAATATTTTCCATGACTAAGCCTTGATGACATTTAAAATCAATCAATAAAATATAATCTTATGTTTGTTGTAAAAATAAGCAAGTTTAATACTATATTTTCTTCATTCATCCTCATTTCTACTTACTTCATTTCTTTAAAATTCAATGATTTTTTTCTAATTTTCATCTTTTATATTTTTGCTTTTACACTTTTCCTTTGAAAACAACCAGCATTTTAACTTTACTTTTCCATTACAAACATCTTCCAGAATTCAATTAGTTGTGCCTTATATATCACCCTCCAACAATTTCCTTTATTGTGCCTAGTATCTAAGAAACAAAGCCATTGAACATAATATTAAAAAGATGCATTTCAGATGCCCCACCTTTTTCTGTTAAAGTATTTTATTTAATGCCTTCTGACTTTTATTTTACAAAGATCATTTTTCCATGATGATACAAATTGCTTCTTTTCAACAGCACGGTTCACAGCTACTGCTGCAGAAATTGACGGGCTCTGTCCCTTGGACTCCACACTCCATCCAGCCTTGTGTCTCTCTTCACCTCTACCCTCTCCTCCCCTCTGCCCTGTCCTCAGGAAGTCAAGGTGACAATGCTTGATTACTAAGCTACAAGACCAAAAGTGAAGAATCCAATATATTTCATCAAGATCTCTTAAAGAGAATTTCCTCATTGAAGTCACTGTAGTTCAGTGTTGAGCTAAAAGTTTTACGGTAGTTTCCAATATTATTTTCAACTCTGTGTACCCTATGCACTTTAAAATGCCCATAATGTTAAACAAAATAAATCAAACACACAAGCTTAAATATCACATGATTTCTCTCTTATGAGATACTAAAATATAAATTACAATTCATAATGAAAGATAATAGGAAGCAAAAAGAAATATGTGGAAATTATATTTTACAAAAATAGTAATGCATTTAGACATCATCAATGGTGGATATACCAAAAGGTGAAGAAATAGATCCTAGATATTTCTAGACCCCTATGTAACTGATGGATTCATAAATGACAGAAAATGGAGGACATGAGCACTGTGCATATCTTTGGGTCTGACTACAGGCAAGCCAGCATGCCCTCCGTGGTATGTGGCTCAGAAATCCTCTTGGAAGCAGAAACCACAGTGAGATAGCAGGTGAAATGACCCTCACTGGTCCCCCAGTTTCATGGTAGTTTCTTGGTTAAAACTGACTTGCCAAATCACTACTGAAGAGTCATTTAATTCCATCCTGATCAAATTTCACAGGTCCGTGATTCAAATTATTATACGTTGTCGGCTGCAAGACTTCTTCAGGAATGAATCTGTTCTGCTTGGAATCTTCAGTTAGTATTTGAGAAAGACCCCTGTGATTAGCCAAATCCAAACCTTTCAGCAGCAGGCGCCGTCACATTCAGACAAACTCTCTGCAGCTGACTCTTCTAACAAAACATGATCCTCTCCTTAATAAGGGCTAAAACACAGGATTTTCTCTCTCGGTTTCAGTATATAATCAAATTGTGAGCAACATGCAGAATGTGGAGGAGCAGAAAAGAGCCATGTCCCCGCCCCGTGCCCAGGTGAACTTGATATCTCTTAAGTGACACCTCCTCAAGGCCCCTCTATCTAAACATCCTCTGGGTCCTGTCATCCCTGTTGTGCACTTAGGGTGACAGAAATGGAGTCTTCAGAGCTCTTCTGCCAAGGGAGCGGCTGAACCCGGGAAACTTAAGTGTGTACAGGAAAAACTCAATAGGAGCACACCAGGGAAGATTCTCATAACCAAGCAACCTCCTAACCACTTACTAGCCCAAATCTGCTACAGGTTAACATGATTTATTCCCTAAAGTCCTTCCACCATGGAAAATAACAGAGTGCATTTACAGAGGTGCTGAAGGAGATTGCAAACAACCATCTTGCTATTGCCTCAGATCATTTTTTTTTAAACTCATTGACTGGCATTTCTTCTACCTTAAGCCTGCATAGAAGAAGAACACTCTTATTTCTTGTTTCATGCACGGTTAGCTGCTTATTGTTATCATTTGCTGGTCTGCTAAGCTTTTTGATGAGTTGAGAAGGCAGCAGGCGGGAACCTCCCGTGTACAGCTGAGCACCTTGGCCTACATGGAGCTGAGCCAGATGGGAGCTTGTTTGGATGTCTGGTGCTGTGTCTGCTTCAAAACTGGCAGTTAATCACATCTGACAAGTTCTCCAGGATTGCTTTGGTACTTTTGTTACCAGCATTGTCTGCCTGCCCCTGCCCCTGTCCCTAATACTAATAATTCACTAATATTCTTTTTAATTCACTCATATTGAAGGACTTGCAATTTTGATAATAATCCTGTAGTAACACTACTTATAGCCAATATTTTTCTTCCTAAATGTACATCTTCTCTGCGTGATTCATTCTGTGATGAACCTTCATCTATTGATGATGGTTTACTTCATCTATTGAGTGGATGTCAAAAGTACTAAACTGTGATCATCAAAGAAAATAATAATGTTAATAAGTGCTATTGATCAGTGATTCTAATTAGATTTTTCTTGTAAGCAGAAGAGCAATGTGCATCTAACTTTATTTTATTATTGAAGAAATAAATGTTTAAAACACAGCTAAGAACAGTGCATGATTATTAGTAGAATGCTTTCCATAATTCACTCTCTCGTCTCCCTTTCCCCGCTCAGCTACAGAAAAATTCTCCTAGTCTGAATCCATGTGAAAAATAGGTGAGAAAGAAATGGTCCTGAATTAAGGCTCCTGTTTCCTAGAAAATATTTAATGGAGTTTTAATTGGTAACAGACCTTTGTTACAATATGTGGGACCACAAATAACCTAGGACACAAACTCACATGGAGGGTGAAAGACAGTAATAACTCAAAGTCACTGCAATTTGAATGCAAACATGGATGATTGTGCATCAATAATATGTATGTTGGGAGTTCATTTCATATTTGTGGACCTAGTATTGAAGATAGAGAGGTAAGATAAATTAACTTAGAAATATTGAGTTTGTAGTAAAAAGATTATACAAGATTCTCCAATTAAAATTGTAGTACTGTGACTTTGGAGAAAGAGCTAGACTGGGGACATAATTTAAGGGTTACACATAAAAAAGTGATGCTTAAAAACATGGGCCTGATCATTCCATAGGTGTTTAATAGGCACAGCAGTCATGCTCCGGGCATCTTCACATTTCCCTTTTCTTAACAAAGACAAGTCACCTCACTGATTGGAGTCATTGGACAAATGCATGAAAAGAATGTAAGAGAAGAAGAAAAGGAGATATTTGGGACAACAATGACCTGTTGGATCTGCCATGAATTGAAAACCTCTGAAATGGACAAACTCTTAATGACTATTAGGATAATCTTTAAAGTGAAGGATGTAGAATATGCTAGAGGTTTTAAATCAGATTATAATTTGCAGATCACTTGGAAACAAAAATAAATGATTGATAGATAGATAGATAGCCAGGCCACTTAAATCTAAATTTTTTGCAACATATTACATATATTAGTGTTTTCTAAACTATTACTTCTCAGCTCAGCTTTTAATGTTCCACCAGATTAGAACCATTGAATTTCATGAGTTTTGTCATCAATTAAATTGTGGACATACCTAACTTTTAGTAAAATTTCAAAATTTTTTTTAAAAATAAGAACACACACACACGCCTCTTTGACTTTTCCAATCAGCTCCTTACTTAAATGCATCATTATGCTTCTGAATTTTAAAGTCATTTTGACCTTTGTTTCCACCTCACCCCAAGCCAGTCATCAAATTGCACTGATTACTTCTTTTCCTTTACATTTTCTTTGCCACAAATCATGAACTCAGCCCTTCTGTCTCTTGATGTAGTGGTAATGATTTGTTAAAGGAACTCTTTAACTTGAATTGTTGCTCTCATGGATACATTTCTTACTTTCCCACACTCAAGCTAGACTGCGCTGTTCCCAGGCTTAGAAACTTCATGGATTCCTATTACAAGGAGACATCTGTGAGGGCCTCTGGGAATGAACCTCAGGTCTTCAGGAATGAACCCTTAGCATTTTTCAGCCTATCTGTTGCATCGTCGCTGTCTGCAAGGATTTGATCTGTAGGATATGCTCTACTCACCCTCGCCACATTAATTCCTTCATGTCGCTGAATTTTCTTCCTTCTCATACCAGTCAAAATGTGAATTTTTAAAAATGAGGTTATTCAAAAATCACTTTTAGAAATCTTTTGCCTTCCCTAGTCAGGATTAATTTCTCCGATTACTCTGTTCACTTGTCACATTATATCTGTATAGCACTTAGTGCACTATGTCTTACTTTATGATTAATTGCTTTAAATTTCTTTCTCTCACAGTAGTAGATTGTGATCCCTTAGAGGCCAGCTGTCAAATTTTAGTATCTTCCTACCCCACATCTTATCACTGCATGGAGTAAGCACTGAATATAGGCTTGTCTTTCTATCTTGAACTGAATTGATTAGCATTATGCTAAAAGTACTTTAACATATAAGTTAAAAAATAAATACATATGTCCTAGGAATCTAGTAATTACCACATTTCCATAAGAAGGCTATGTTGACCTTTAATACAGCTGAAGTGATTCAGTTTCAGTTTATACTTCTGTAATTATTTTTGCATTCTGCATTTTTCTTTTATTGCAGTTATAAGGTTTAATAAATAAATTCATTCTGTTTCTTAAATTTGACCCTATTTATCTGTCAGACTAGAAGCAATTAAAAAAAAATCCTAAGAGAAAGGATAGTTCATCTAACAAAATTGCCTTTGTTCTTTGGGAGTTAGTTGAATTCTGCTTGGGAAGTACAATGTAATCCATTTGGATTTAACCCATTTCTTTATTAGAGCTAATGGATTTTTCTTTCTATTTAGTAATTACGGCAAAGACTATTTCTGAATAATCATGGGCTTAAGAAACTCTAAAAATTACAGCTCTTAAAAACTTGCTTTCACCCCTTTTTTATACTATGAAAGTCAGAATTGTGCCATTGTGATGCTTAGGTCAGACCATGCATTAAGAAAACATTTTTACAGAATAAGTAGTAAATGACTTTCTTAGCTACATCTCTTCTGTCTAACTAATGAGCCATTCAAAGGTGACCCAATCGGCTCTTGCTTCCTCAGGCTTATAGATGATATAATCCATGAGTGAAAGCTATAGCTGTAGCATTCAAAGTTTTTCCTGTGCTTTACCAAAAATCACCTAAATTTTCTGTAAAAATATTTTAGTGAGGTTTTCTAAAACCAAACAGCAGCCTATATTAAAGAAAAACATCCTGTTGTTCTTATTTTCCCCTTTGCATTAGAAAGGTTTTTTCTGCCTGATTTGCTAGTTTCTAATTTTTCTGTCATTTTACCCAAAGTCAGCCATGCTGTTTCAATACACTAACTAAAATACAATTTAGTTATTAAGTATGAATTAGTATATATTTCATTTGGTGAATCAAATATTCAAACACACTGCCTATTTATTATAAAATATAATTTAGTGTAAATTATATATGATCATAGAATAATTATGATGTTGCTATTCATGGTAGCAGATGAGAAGAATCTTGATATTTAGTAATCATTTAAGATGGTACATTAGTTTTCTGTAGATACACATTATAAACTAGAAACTACTGAAAAATTAGAGAAGCAAACACTTATATCTACTCCTATTATTATCCAATGATTTCTACAAAGATAAAACAATATTCATTGCAAGTATCTGTTTTGAGGAAGGTATTTTATATGTTTATGAAATACTAACTTAAAAAACAACAAAAATAAAAGTCAAATTCATTTATTCATTTATCTGTTAAATATTGCTCATGTATCTGTCTTATTTACTGCTTTTTTCTGAGCACCTTCAGTACTAATAGCTCCACACCATCAAACAATCCTTCCTGTGGTTTTCATAATACGAAAGAGCACATTACTGGTATTCCATTGCCTTGCATTACTTTTCTCTTTACCAACTAATAACTGAAACAGTGCACATTTTTAACCTCTTTGTTCATTATTTATTCTCCAACACAATGTAAGTTACATGAAAACAAGATAACTTTCAGAGTTATCATGTAGTGCTCAAGTCCCTAGACAATGATTGGTACAAGTTAGGTTCTCTTTAAGTGTGTGTGAAATTGTGAATGAATGTATACTATGTATTGCTTTTAACTCCAGAAAACATAAACCAAGTAAATTAATTTGATAATTTTAGTAAAGTTCAAATGTCAAAAACAAAATGGTCAATAATTGAAGGAAATAATGCCAATAAGTATATTTTAATGTTAAAGACAGTAGTAAAAATACATAATATTGATACATATTTAATTAAATAGCACTATTTGATTTCTTTAAAATCATTTTCTATGTTATTATATGGATGTATAAATATATATAGTTATATATATATTTCTTCTGGTGAAAAATATATCTCTTCAAGGATATCATATTATAAAGAGCTAAGATCAGCAAATAATCTCAACCTTGTGATTAATATAAAAAACAAGCCAAACCAAACCAAGGGAATGATAAAACAAACATTTGTGGGTTCATGTTCATGAACTGAGATATTATTATATGATGAGCAAAAGTTTATGGTGTCATTTGCTCAATAAATGACTACGTTTTCAAGTAGATAAATTCTGTGTATTTTCTATATTTGTTCCAAGTGCCTATGACTGTCAATATAGGAACACTGGTAGCCATACACTTCAAAAATTTTCTTTTATCCTATTAATCTACCTTGAGTCTTTAGAAAACCCAGGAATACCTTTGTATTCTTATCATCTGTACAATTGAAGAGAGTGAGCTATTTGCTCCTCTATAGGGTAATTCTCCATGGCATCCAGGCTTGGTTTCTCCCCTCCCATTCAAGGAGAGAATTCGAACAGCACCATCTTTGCCCTAGTTCTCTATCTTCAATAACCACCATCAAGTTTAAGGAGATTCAATTTTAATTTTAAACCATTCACAAAAATGTAAGTATGTACTTTGTTAACATTATGAGGATGACTCAAAGAACTACTGATATGCAATAGCTTCAATTTTAATTATACGAAATGGAAGAGAAAGTTATAGGATCTTTAGGCGACCTTTTTTTCCCCCTAATGACAATGGAACAGTCATTTCAGGCTTGCAAGCAAGTGAATAAATCATAGAATCAATCAGAGTAGGCCAGACCAAGAAAAGATGAACCAAGGTTAACATTTCTAGAAATCTACTTGACATAGATTATTTGAAATAGAAGATTGGTAGTAGGAATTGAGAGGTCTACTGGATTTGATAAATAAAATAGAGGCAAATTCAACAGAGATTTGAAATTTATTGAACAGAGTTAAGAGAGATAAAAGGTTAAGGAATCAAAGATAATACATTAGTAGCTAACTTGAGAGCTAACAAGTTTGGCAAAGGGAAACTAGACTAAAAATTGGTTTGGAGCAATAAACAGCGAGTTAATTCCTTAAGCTGTTGAATGTTAGCTTTCCTAAAGCTATTCATGTGGGAGAAGTTAGTAAATAGCCATATATATAGACTTAGAGCTCAGAAAAAAAATCTGTGAAAGATAAAAATTAAAGAATTAACACATTTGATGCTATGGTGTCTTGGTTACTTTTCTCTTGTTGCTGAGACAAAATACCTCATGCTCAAAATTAGGGAAGGACAGGTTTATTTGGCTTATAGCTTTTGGAGGTATCAGTTCATACTCAGCTGTCTCCAAGGCAGAGTGGCATGGTTGAGGGGCAGCCCTTCATGACAGCCACAAGCAAAAAGAGTGAAAAGGGCAAAAAAAGGGAAAAGCCCACCCCCCTTCCTCATATAGTATGTGAGACTCACACCAGTCCCAGTGCTGGACAATGAACCAATCTCAAAGGCTATATTCAGCCACCTCCATGACTGCATGAGGCTTCTGCGGGACACTTAGACAAGCCACAACATGTGCAAACACATGGCAAAAGAATACTCTAAAAACAAGAGACCTTTTTAGGAGAGACATGATCACCTTCAGATCAACCTAATGGTCATCTTATATAAATATAAAAAAAAGAGTAAAATTTATCAAAAAATGGAGGACCAGCAAAAGAATTAAGAGAGTGAAATGTTTTGAAAAATGAAGAATGATCAGTATTATGAGCTACTGGCAGGTGAACATGGACCTTCAAATATGCATTACTTCAGTATCCATGGTAATCATACTGTCAGGGTGGACTAAAGTAGTAGAGAGAAAAGCAGATACGGGACCAGGACGCGGTGGAACAAGATGAAATAGAAACATCAAAGGTTCCAATACTTCTGTTGGAAGAGTAAAACTATTGTAGGGAGAAGAGTTGACACTTAGTTTAAATTTTGGGTTAACAATGCTAAAGTATCTTTACATAAGGTAAGCAGTAGAAATGGTGAAGCTGAAGAACAGGTCAGAGGAAAATACGTTTTCTCTGCAGAAAGTGGAAACTTTGTGTAAAGGAGAGAAAACTGTTGAGAAAAAAATAACACCACTACCACCACCACCAACAACAATAAAAATTCCCCTGTGATTTGATTAGACAATGAAGTGACTATTTATTGATCTTTGAATGTAAATTCCAAAATCATGGGCAGAGAAGTTGCTAGAAGCTGCGTTACAGTAATGGAAATGCAAATGCTGTGTTGGCTGAGAATGTGGGGAAAAAAGATGAAAATAAGATTTTTTCTAGAATGATGAATCAATATCATGGTGCGGGGCACAAGGGGCTGATTTCAAGGGGCAGCAACCTCTTCATCTGTTGGCAGACACACAGGCCCGGGAAGGTACAACTCTCCTTCATTAGCTCATCACCCCAAATCAGTCTGTAAGTGAGGGTCTGGGTGTCTTTAGGCTATTAACTGCTAAACAAGGGAGACACAGTCCCTGACCAAAGTAGTGTGTGCTAACTTGCCAGTTAATGCCTGAACATAGACAAGGTACACGGCAATCTATGCCCCAGTAGAAGACAAGAAACTTTCCGATGAAGCAGCCCTGACCAAGGAAAGCAGCGATACTCTCCAATCATAAATTCCAGATAAGACAATTTAGAAATTCAGCATCCCAAGCTAATGAATAATCACTTACACCCTTCAGTAACACACACATTAGCATTTTCTATAATATTTAACATGCTGTAAGTTTGGGGGATTTGTAAAACCATGCAAAGGTGTCTATTTTTCAAAAACCTTGGAAATGATAAGGTACAAAGGTACATATATATTTGGACCTTCCTTTTATAGTTATTAAACACCATTTCATATGCAAGATTTATCTAATATAATACTATTATGGGGGCAGAAGCTACCCGAGGCTATCTAGATTCATTCACCTTCCCACCATCAAGAGTAGAGAAATGCCCGTAAATATAGAAAAATGAGTTAATTTGCAATTCAAAGAAACTGGGAGGGCAGCTAATTCACTAACCTGGAAGTCACAGAAGCACTCCATTTTATAGAAATAGAGCGAATCTAAGAGACACACATCTATAGATTTTACCAGGCTTTAGCACATCTGAAAACCAAGAAATGCTGGATTTTCTTTGGTGCCAGGGCTGAGGAGTCACAGTTTCTGCTTTTGGCAGAAAGCTGGAGAAACAGTTTATCTTATCAAAACAAAACACAAAACAAAGCAAAAAAAGAATTCTTAAAGATCCATTTCAAACTTTCAGCTTCAACATGACATCATGTAACTTTCATGCATATGTAAAAACCTCACTGACATTTTGAATTATGCTTTATTTTACAAAGACACAAAGTACGACTTTGCAAAATAACACCATGTATCATTTCCAGAATCAACAGCAATGTCACCATATGCAGGCACAGAGAAGTTGCCAATATGCTGCAACATATGTACTGTGTATCAGAAATTTCTACAGCTGTCCCCAGCTCATTAGTCACTGTCAGATACGATTTCAGTTCTGAACATTTTCTGACTTTCAAAGATAAATAATAATAATAATAATATTCTTTCAAAAAATATAAATGATTTTTTACGATTTTCTCAGCAATTTATTCTAAGTATAGTTTCAAGGCTTATGGGTTGAAGTCAAATCTTATTATGTTGCCAACATGATTCACAGCGTAAGCTAAATCCATAGGTAGCACTCTTTTCCAGGAGCTGACCAACAGTGGTTTGAAGATATTATTCCTAGGCTGAAGAACTATGGCACTACCCGTCAGTGAAGAGAGAAAGCTTTTGTTCACAGCTCCTTTACAGACAGTTAGGCTGCAAGCTTTAGTAACATTTCTCTAAGAACAGGCTCTACAGGGAGACAGGATTTGCAGATGGAAAACACCAGGTACTTTTTAGCATCATAGCATGAGGGCAGTTCTACACCTCTGTGTGCCTATGGCATTGGCTTGCCTGTGGTTCCTCTGGGAGGCTGGCGCTCTCTCCACCTTGGACTGTGCGAACTGGAAACCTATTGTCCCACAGATGTCAAATGAGGGCAAAATGGTAGAGAAATTTTAAGAAACTAACTGCTGATTATACTTAGCTTGTTCATCTGTTTTAAAAAATTTGATTAAGAGTAGAGAGTAAGTTTCTCTTTGAATAGGACTGACGTGAATCAACACACTAGCACAGGCGGCTGCAGTTCAAACACAGTGTCCACTCTAGGAGAAGCTGCAGTCTGAGAATCTTTGCTGGCTACAGACGGTCCTACTCTAGTCTGTTTGCCCATCATAAAGAGATATTTTTACAGAGAAAGTAAAAGTGTGTTTTGGATTAAATGCTAGGAATAGCTAGTCAAGGGGAAGAAGAGAATTCTACTTAAGACACTCTTTTCATTCCTTCTCCATGAGGAATTATTTGAATAATTGCTATGCATTTTCTTTTTTAAAATAAATATTCTGTCATTCACGCAGTTAGGATACGATTAGCTCTCGTGAGTATTTTCTGAATGACTGAGCAGAAAATTATGGCACAAATTGGTTTACATATAGGATTATGCAAATGAATAATTCAGACCTTCAAGCTTTCCTATGTGTGAGAATTCCTGGATGCAGAAAAATTCTTTACTTTCCCCAGAAATTCTGTAGAAGATTTATTTCCCTTCAGTCTTCACCAGGGAAGTAAGTGCCTAAAATCCACTTAACATTTTAAATTAATTAAAATTTTAAAAGCTGGCTAATTTCTGGTGTGCAGGCTCTCTGTTTACAGAGCAGAAGATGCCAACTCGGCTTTGCTGGAATGATTTTATTTGGATTATGCATCTTCGTGGTTCATTAACCCCATTTTTCACGTCGGACTGGCACTTCTTTCCGTACTCACCAGTGCCCACCATCTAAATGATCAGAGTGAAGAAAATGCAGGGCAGTGGGCCAAACCTGAGAAAAATGACTTCATCTTCTGCATACCCATTTCCTCTAAAGCAGGGAGGCCTCCAGGGAGCCGTCAGTCACACACAGCCGCTCCCTGATGTAAGAGTCTACGCTGTTAGGTGAATCAAGCAAATTTCCATCGTATTCTAATAGTATATTTTTCCTAGCTTTGACAATATTTTATAAAAAGAGCATCTGGTTGGCTGATCACAGAACACTGAAATCGTGGAAATATGGGCAAAATCTCCACATTTAAAATATTATTCCAGAAAGTCACATTAGTTATATCCCCAAATACTTTCTACTTGTTGAAAATAATATTATTTTGTCCCTTAGCACTGAAGAAAGCTAATAAAATGTTCAAATATCACTGGGCATGGAAGTCATAGCTATAATCCCAGAATTCTGGAAAGCTATGGCAAAAGGATCTTAAACTGGAGCCCAGCCTGGACAACTGAGCAGCTTGGCAAAACCTGGTCTAGAAATTTAAAATAATCTTTTAAAATCATGCTAGGGATGTAGCTTAGTGCTAAGGTCCTCTATTATTTTCCCAGTACTGAAATAAAATTATATGAATTGAAGAAAAGTGTGATAAAATTAAAATTTTTTTGTAAATAAGTAGAAGCCAGTTTTTATTTCAATATTTTGTCTATACATCAGATTTCCTGAGTAAAAAATAATGATGCTAAATAATTATTAGGCATCAGAAAAAATTGTTAAGGTTATATATGGCTTATATCAAGTCCCTCTGCTTGCCAGGGTCAAGCATTGTTGATCATAAAGAAAAGAACACATCAGTTCCCATGGCTAATAAATAATAGAGACAATCAAAGCCCATAAAATTCTGATTATTAAACTGTTGTCAAACCATATATTATAACCTTGCTCAGTATCTTAAAACAATTCCAAAGACACAACTAGAAACAGCTAATAAAATTATAGAACATGGAAAGAACAGGAAAGAGAAAGAAGAAAATTATTTTGAGGTTTAAACACAAGGTGTGTTTGATAATAATGCACATAGCATAGCTGGTAATAATTCTGTTTTCCTTTTTTTGTTGTTTTTACTTTTAAATACAAGAAAGAGTTAGTGTTAGAAAAGGACTAATTGCTCTCCTAAAAGATTTAATTGCATATGTCATTTGCAGAAAATATATTAAAAATAAACTATTTTAATATATTTTACATTTTATTATATATAGTGATATATATATATATATTACATATGTCATAGAGTATATTTTAAGGATAAAATTTTGCTGGGGGATTTTGAAAGCAAATACTTTCAAAGAAAGAGTCAGATAAGTATATAACTAGGTCCATTTTCAACTGCACAGCACTATATTCTTTCTGAAGCAATGGAATTGTATATGATCAGTAAGAGTGATTCCTCTAAGAAAAACCCACCTTTAGAATGAAGGAATTTGTGTATGTTTATTCTGACTTTATTGTATCCTTGAAAAGGTATCCCCATGAAGGTATCCCCTGTGAAGATCTGATCTTCACAGGGACAGTATCTACAAAATCCACCAACTCCATTGTCATTGCAGCTGAACCTGCTGCCTAAGGAAGAGAAAATGCTTTGACATCTTATTGTGTCACAGGAAAAGATTTCACAGTGTGAAATATTGATTAAAACCTTAACATAAAATTAGTACTTTTATTATTATTATTATTATTATTATTATTATTTACCAGGATTTGAACTCAGGATCTCATGCATGCCAGGCAGGTGCTGTGCCACTGAGCTATATCCCTGGCCTGTCAGTTTTATCCTGATAATATAGTGGTGCTCTTATTTCTTTGACAGGGACATGAAGCCAGAAGTAGTGTTATACTACTTGAAAAAATTAAATAAAGATGTGATATATTTAGAACATTCATAAATGCATAGTCATCTTCTTCTGGCCTCCTCCCTCCCATCTAAAGAGTTTGCTAAAACTAAGACAAATTATGAAGATTTTATTTTTGGCTGCTCAAGATCTTTTTGTAAGTACTGCAAACCATTTTATAGAGTGATCACATTCTGGAGAGAAAGTAAATGACATCTCACTATGCACTCCTCTTTTTCTTTTTTATTATTTATTTGCCCTTTCTGCTTTGCCCTTCAAATAATTTTCTACTGTATAGGCTAACAAATCCAATTATTTTCCTAATGCAGACATTCATGACTAACATCCATTCTTTTGGGATTTGGTCAGAAACATTAGACCTGCATGATACATAGTATGAAGTAGGGCGTATTTACTAGCTACAACCTTTATCAGACTTGGTAGCCATAAGCAATTTAAAAACAGGCACTGTGGAGGACGATCGGGTTAAAGATAAAGAGGGCAGTCTCAAAAGAAAGGTCTCTAAGTGATATTCAATTGAATTGGCGACTTTATCTTAAAAATAATGGATCCTTTACCCCTTTCCCACAATCAATGATATCTATTTCCTCACATTCTGATTCTGGTTACAATATAACTTTCTTTACTTGTTCTTTTAAATCATTTTATCATGGTGGAACTATATGGCAATAATATTTTCTCATGTATTAGAAAATACATTTTTAGTGAAGATGGTTAACATCGGGCAACAAACGTGAAAGTGTAATGTAGTAGATATTTCTACCCTTCATTTTCCTTAAATATTTCTTAGAATGTCTTGTCAGTGCAACTAAATTTACCTGTAACTTTAATTCTCCCTTGTTTGTGTTCATAAAACTCATATTTATCCATTGAGCTAGGAGAAGTGTTTGCTTCTCCCAACTCCTTCATTTGCCCCTAGTAACAATTTGACTCCTTTACCTGGCTTACCTTGCTTTCACCTAGTTGTTAACAACCTAAATGCTTACAGCAACCAGGGAAACAAAATTAATGCCAAAGCAGGTAAAATATGAGCATTGGTAGGTATCAAATTATGTTTTTAGAGATCCATAGAATGCAATGTAGAATTAATACTATTTTTCAAATCATAGCCTATAAATTTAAAATATCTTAGCTCTGCTTTCCTGTGAGCAGTTTATCTCCTTTGCTTTGGATTAAAAAAAAGAATCACATGCCTGGCTATTTTACTAACAGCAACAGTTCCTTACATCACTAAGCATGCATGGCATCATAGACTGGATCAGATCAGAGCAAGCTCTTGTTTAGGTTAGATGCATTTAGGACATAATTCTGACCTCGTTTGGTTCTTGTCATTTTATTTAGGCAAAACTGACTCTGTGGAGTCGCAAGGCTGAACATGTGCAAGATTTTCAGTTCACCTATATCAATGTTTCAATATTTCTTGTACTCAGTCAAGTCTTACAAGACATATTTTGGCATCTATATTAAGACTGGCCGCTAGCTTGGGCCAGGTCATCACTTTGGTCCGGAGGCGTCATGGTGCCTGGCATTAGGGTGATAAACCTACTCACTCTCCACTGCCTCATGCTGCTTCAGGGGATTCTCTTCTCTCTTACAATCTTATTATTGAAGGTTCTTTTTCCCTTCCAGAAAACACAAGTACTCTAAATCCTGTTAACACACATTAATGGTCCCTGGTATCATGACTTAAAAATTAAAACAAATATACAAAAGGAATAGTGTACTGGAACATAACTGAGGGCTATATCAGACATCCATTTTATTCCATTCCAATTTTAATTAGAAACATATGTCTCTAACCATGTCTTTATGGTGAAAAATTTGAGACATTCTAGTAGGTTTTTAAATTACTGAATCACTCCCAAGATTAACATCCGACTAGTCAAAAAGTGCTTAAAAATAGGTGCTGGTACAAAATAATAGGAAATGCAACCATTTATGGAAAAAGAACACTGATGGTGAACCTTTTGGAGATGAGGACCTGAATGCAACCCAAAAGCCACTTACCACAAAGTGCCAACACTGCAATTAGACCCGAACACTGAGGTTTTAGTTCTGAAAAAACAACTCATTCATTAACATCTTTTGTCTTTCAAGAAAAACATGTGCGCCACAGGTTCATTGCCCCTGGCCTATAAGAACAGATATGGAAATGGTACTTATTTTTTTTTTCAGTCATTGCCTGCATAGGATCAATATTTTTTTAGTAATGTGAATGAGAATTACTCCCAAACCAGCATTTCAGCTCCATTCAGAGAGATGGAGAGAGGGGTAGAGGAGAGTAAGGGGAGACAGAGGGAGAGAGAGAGAGGAGAGAGAAAGAGAGAGAGAGAGGCAGAGAGAATGAGAGTGAGAAGATAAAGAAGCAGGAGAATGGGAAAAAGGAAAGAAGGAAAAAAAGAGAAAGAAAAAGAAAGAAGAAAGAAAGAAAGAAAGAAAGAAAAGAAAGAAGAAAGAAAGAAAGAAAGAAAGAAAGAAAGAAAGAAAGAAAGAAAGAAAGAAAGAAAGAAAGAAAGAAGAAAAAGAAGGAAGAGAGACAGAAAGGAAGATCGGTCAGGGTAGAATTGGGGTGTTGTCCTATTTCCTCTGCCGCTGTAGTAACCCAGGCTGCCTAAGGGTCAAGGCGGTTTCATACGCACAAACCCTGGAGCTCCGGGAGCCTATGTTTGACTCTGTGTCATGTGGTACAGAGCATCTGGGAGCTTGCAGAGAGGGGGAAATTAATTCGGAGTCCACTTAAGGCTCTGTCCACACAAACGGCACTACTTCTCCCACACCCACCCATCACAAACATCAGCTTTAGGGGTGACACGAAACTTCCAGAAGTGCAGTCCAAAACTGTACTTTGCCAACGCCTAGCAACTGTCCTTGCATTGGTTTAAAATTAAAATTTCTCAGGTATAGTAATGTGTCTAACATGATAAAAATGACAGTTTTTTACCAACAGATTCAGCCCAAAGTAGTTTCACACGTACCTCTTTCTTGCTTCCTCTGTTTTTCAGTTTGCTTTATTTTTAGGTCTACACGTAGGTTGCTTTGATTGCCGAAACGTTTTGCCTTTACACACAATACTCTCATCTTCCCAAGCTTCCCCCCCCCCAGGAGTTACCGTCGGCCTCTCATGATTTCTACAATGGTTATCATCCTCCTCTCCAAACTTCTACTTCACCTTTGATTTGTGATTGTCAAGAAGCTATTTAATTTATAAAAAGTTATAAAGATACTAGAATGATTTGGTAAGATTAACTTAAAACTTCAGATTTAAGTAGACAGTTTCTTTTTTCTTTTTTAAAATTAGTGCTGGATATGATGGTATATATGTGTTACTCCTGCACTTAGGAGACAGAGGCAGGAGGACCACTGTCAGTTCCAGGTCAGTGTGGACTACAAATGAGTTCAAGGCCAGCCTAAACTGCACAGTGAGACCCTATCTCAAAAATAAAATAAAATAAAATAAAATAAAATAAAATAAAATAAAATAAAGTAAAGTAAAGTAAAATAAAATAAAATAAAATAAATAGTATCTGTTTGTAGTGCGTGCATTTCACAATCACCTTGGGGAATGGGTACATGTACATACTACCACTCTTGTAAATCTCCTTTCTTCCCCCAACTTCACGCTTTCTTTAATTGGCATTTTCCCATTTTCATTCTTATTAATATTATTAATTTTAATTCATGTTATGGCATACAATGTTTACAAGAGGTTGTATACATCTTTTAATATGATGTGATCCAGGCCTAGAATCAGAGTTTATTAATCTGCAATACAAGGAGAATGTACCCAATTTAAAAATTTTGTATTCAGTAAATGATAGAACAAAAATGACCAGCTGCAGAATCTAGATTATTAATAATATTTTTAAAGATAATAAGACAAAGGCATGAGCATCAATAGCAAAGTAATCTTTTGAAATCTAAAGACATAAATGACCCAGACTCTTAGAATAAACATGGTTATGTTAGAAAAAAAAATTGTGAAATTTTTTGCCATTTAAGAATGCAAAGCTCACATGCAAAGCTTGCAGAGAGTATGTTTAATTTAAAATCTTCCTGAGGAACCAGGATCCGAAAAGTCAGGGAAATAATGGCCCAGAAGAATTCCTCACTACAACCGTGGATCCTAAACGATATGCATCACTCAACGTTTTCATTACTTTACCCTTTTTCTATTTCAGTGACATTTTAAATCCATGTATTATAGTCTGTATGCATAATTAAAAGAGATATTGTACTAAACGAGTTTTATTTTATACAATTTTATTTTACTATTTACAATTTTGCTTTTATGTATTATATTTATTAGAGTTTATATTATATTATATCATAGTAATGCATAAATACTATATATTATATTAATGTAATATATAATTTATATATTTATATATTATGTTCTACTTTATGCCTATAAAATATGTGTAAACTATATATAAAATGTACTTTATATTCATCTATTTTATGCATTATTTCATAGTATGTAAAATATATTTTACATGTTTTTATATAGTTTAA